>DWQX01003317.1:0-18228 GCA_018245475.1 Pharmacophagus antenor
ATCATACGCAGATTTAAAATATTTTGCAAATTATAACCTGTGTACAAAGTGGTCTCAAACTTTTGACCGGCAGTGTACGTCCATGAAGGGTTAAACAATGACTACACTAGTATACACTCGCAGTTCCTGGAGTCTTTATTAATGAACCAATGACGTTTACAACGCGGACTTTATTAGGTAAAATTCCCAAAAAACAGTGAGTTCCTCCCATAACTTATCTTTATCAAAATTGTACCAAGACGCCAACGCAATGTTATGATATAATCTTTCTTGATGGAAATAAATTTTGAGATTTCTTAAATACTCTGTTAATGACTAAAAAAGTCAGTACATCTCTGTGTATTAATACCTTATTCTTTTTTTAACGACATTAAAATATTATTAAAATTTAATAACACTTCCGATCCCGTTTCCTCTCAGCGGATGCATTAACGCTAAAATGCTTCATAGTCCATTAGCGGAATAAATATTACAAAAACAGTCGGCTTTAGGTAGCGATACGGTATCATGAAATATTAACATTTTTTCCATTTCAGAGTTTCTTATAGAACTTTAATTCTCAAATTTGAATGTCTGCAATATTTATATAAGCTTCATATGCACTTAATCCATTCAATATAATATAAAATTTGAATTTAAAAAGAATTTGAATGAATACATTTTAATAATAAATCTATGCCATAATTACGTTAATCAATATGAACAGAATATTATATTTAGTCATTTGTTTTTAAATAAATTTCATACAATTTCAGACCGCATCGAAGTAATTTGCGATATTTTTTACAAACATAAAAAATATTTCCTGTACTCTTATTGCTAAAACTCCAAGTATAATAGAATTCTTTTCATAAATTTTCACTAACAGCTTGCTTTCAGTACCATATACCTTTCAAGTTTCTTAAAAAAAAATGGTAAACGTTTTTAGCAGTAGCGCTGCAAGACGCGAACTCTTCCCCCTTTTTTAAACCGTGACATAGATTTATATAAAGGAAATATGTCAAGTATTGTTCGGCGCACAATCGTTGGTGACCTCCGTCACTTGGTGCAAAGATATGGAGCACAATAGCGTAATACGAGGGATGTTTGCACTCTGTTCAAATAAATTGCAACAGACCGGTGACCTCGCCGAAACACTCAGCTTCTGGAAACACAGGAATTGGATCCACTTGTTACATTTTGAAACTACTAAAAAGTTTCCCTGTCTAACCGGCCAGATTTACAGCAAAATTAAATGCAGCAAAAACTTGTATCCCTATGATTAATTGTTAGCATTTGTTTTTGTCATACAAAGGTATCTGCGATTGAATTCATCTAAAGCAAGACAAACCATTTCAAATTCAATTGCTATTATCTAATCCACGTTAACAAACACTCGAGGCGATTGCACGTTTATCACCTTCATTGAAAAAAAAATTATAAACTTTATTAACAGTTATTAAATAAGGAAATTGTATAAAGTTTTTTTGAGTCATAAAAATTCTTCAACCTTTGTTAATACGTAGATAACTATCCTAATCAATCGTTAAAAAAAACAATAACATATAAAAACAATGTAGGATTACCGTGCAGAGATGTTAATAGTTGCATAAAGTCTAAACTATTCTTTGAATCAAACTGCAAAGCAACATTAAGTTAACCGAGAATAAAGAAGTGAAAAGTTCTGAAGTGTGACATTCTCAAAAGTCGTCGAATGGAAAGCTCTCAGCGATTCTTTCTCGCGAAGAACCCTGCAATCTTTAGATGTCACGGGGTAAGATGTCTAACTTAGGAACGTAAAAAGTACGTTCAAATTTCGTGAATATTAGACAAATTAATGATTGATGAAATTAACAAAGCAATGTTATTTTTATTTTCAAATAAATATTTACACATTTAATGACTAATTTTTAAATATTTTTTCGCTTTTTTTAATTTTTTACTACCCGACGTCCCAAATACCTCAACATTGTTTCATTAACACCTACAATACTTCGGCGTCGCTATAGACCACTACAGAGTGACCTGCAGGGAGTCCATCTCAATAAAAAACAGATGGGTCTAGATATATACATATGAGTCTATCATGACGGATTTCATTTAGGCAAGTTGCCTCTTTAACTTTTGCTTTCCACGAATGGAATAATCAATATTTATACAAAGTTATATGAGGTCATCTATTTTTGTGTATAAATATATACGTGCATAATTTCTAATATATACATAAACAATCACATCTTAATAGACGTAGTTACTTTTTAGTTTCCTGTAAGAGCTACGGATTTTTTTCTGTAAAAATTTTTTAAAGTTGATCGATTTAAAAAGAAAAAACAATAATAGAATAAAATAATCAATTTTTGTATTATTTGATCATGGCATAATCAGAGTAATGCTTGAATTAATAAATTATAAGTAAATAAAAGTTTACCAAAAACAATAGAGCTGCCAAATTTTTCACAATGTAGAAAAGTTTGGGTTCTTGTGGTTTACAGCATTACATAATTTTTCAAATCCCTTACTTCTTCAATCTTGTTGGAGATGATATCCGTTTAAGGAATTCGCTTACTGAAAGGCTTACCTTTGACTCGTTCTTTCACCTTGCGATAAAGCAATGATCTTACCAAATCGCTGAAAAAGTTCCTTTTTTTACCTTAATCCAGGAAATGATTACAAAAAATGCGGTTAAAACTGGTGACACACAATTCGGGCAGATTTAAGGAGTGAACTTGTGTTGAAGACTAATTTTTAACACCAGATTATATTACTGATAAACATTACCGATGACACATTTATAAAGGGTTGATAGAGAAGGCAACTAGTATTTATCTTGTAATGTCTAAGCTTGTTTTCGCTTATTAGATCTAGGTGTCTAAAGTTCTTAACCTACATTCTTAAATGGGTTCTGGACTGGTGCCACCGCCGCGACTATTCACAGAGGCGTCAACTAAGTCTAAGAGCACTTACGTAAAGGGTCTGCCTTTACAAATGTTTACTTAGAACACTACACGATAGAATCTATGGTGACGTGCTAACTTTGAATACAAAGTTGCCTATTCTTATCTGTATTCATTAATTGTTTGATTAAATAATATATCATTCAACCAATCTGTAGTACCTGCGACAATTAAAGGGCAAGTTTGAATTTGTCAGCAATAGTAGAGCTCATGCATGAAAGTGTTACCTAGTCCCTATCGCCGAACGGTTAAATTAATAATATTTATTTATTTATTTTATTTAAAAGCTTTAATGCACAAATTTGTATATAAGGTGGATATAATGCCAAATGGCATTCTCTACCAGTCTACCTCAGGGTAGGGCAGAGATGAATATGAATATGGGGTGCGTAAAAAGAATAGTAGAAAATATAATGTAAAAGATATAATAACAATAAAGTGAAAAAAAAAGAGAGAGAGAGAAGGAGGTAATACACATATATATGAAACGACAATTTTTAAATATACATACATATTAATATACATCCTTGCATAAGGAATAATAATAGTGTACACAAAAAACATACAAACAGAAAAAAGAAGGAAAGGAAAAAAAAGGTTACAACGAAATGATAAGTTATTTTATAAAGAAATGGTCCTAGACCATACGCTTAAAAGATGGTTTAGTCACAGCTTTCCGTATCTTTAATATAATAGTAATATACTTTACTATAAACCCCAAAAAAAAAGTTACAACACAATTATAAATAAATGGTTATGGTATAAAGGTACAACGGGTGGTTATATCGCTATGAAAGCAAACTCTCCCAGACATCCCACTAAAAAAAGAAAAATAAAAACAAAGAAATAGTGGTGCATTTTGTTATTGCTAAACTAAACACAAAGTATCGGATGATGATAGCAAGCTAAAAGAAGAAATAAAAAGAATGTATATATAACTAAATGAATTGTTTAAGAATCCTAATCTTCAAATCTTTTGTTCCTATGAGAAAGCGGTTTTAAATAGTAAATTATCTACCTTCAAAAGGTCAACATTAGCTGCATGGACTATCCAGCAGAAATTCAAAATATGTACGTTTCTATTTTCGTTATACATTGAAATTTGTTCCTTTTTTTTTAAAGTAAATTTTTATCAATACTAAAAGTGAAACATATGTTTGATAATTTAATACAAACAGAATTGCTAATGAAAATATATATGTAGTTATATAAGTCAATTTATTTCATTGCACTTGCGTTCTTAGTTTTCAAAATTATCAGGTATCTATTTAACCTTAATTTATAGCTATTCACTCTCCATTGTTGTTTATATCAATTAAAGTGTATTTTAATTTCAATATTTCCTTACAATTGATTTTAAAATTATACGGGCAACTATGGAATGCTTCAACTTTGAAAGGTCATGTGACATGATTGATTCTTTTGAAAAGGGCTTTTTATGTTGAAGTTAGTCTTAGGCCTAGCGATAATAACGAGCTTTAAGTTTTTTTGATTTTGCGTAAAATCTACTAAGTTCTAATCAATTAGTACAATAGAGAAAACTAAACGTTTTCGAATTATTATTTACTAGATATGATTGATGATTTATATGACTATATATATATAAAGCAGATGGCCAACATCTCAGCTTTGTCCAAAGATCGAATATCCTAATATGATTATATTATTAATGTCTACGACGTACAGTATTCACTTTCCTGTCATTAACAAACTTACTAAAGCCGTTCCTATAAATTCTACGGTACAAATTGAATAATTACTAACTAATAGCAAAGGGTCAAAAGGGACTTTAAGTTTATAACTGTTTAACTGTTAGAAGACTGCAAACAGGCTCTATTGTGGTATTGCTTCTATTTTACTAATATAAAATTATACCAATCACAAATAGAAACATTAGGTTAAATCGATTTCAAGTGTTAGCTCATAAGCGATGAAATATATAGCTCTTAGATAAAACCTTAGTCGTGATGTCTACATATCACTCATCATCATCAGGTTAAGAGATTAAGGGGTTAATTAGCAATGAAACCGTTTGTGTTAAAGAGTACTCACTTAGAATGCTTTGGTACTCACATGTATGGCCGTCGGAATACGGCAACCCTGTTATGATGGCAGACTGACATTGTGGGTGGTAGCTAACTATGCGGCTTCGAAAGAAGCTCACCTCGATTTAGACTGCACTACTAATGTGATCTTCGAATGTAAATTGCTACGCCTCTAAGGCGTTCATTATTATTTACGATAATAATATCCGGTTTTAAATATAGAAAATTATAATTTGATTTCACAATGTACGATCGAACTAAAAAATCAGTTCAAACAATAATTAATATTTTTAAAAGTTTTGCGAGCAACAAAACTCTTGTGTATAATTCGGGCAATTTCAAAAGTTTAATTTTACAACGCTTTTTTATCGTGCCATTAAAGCCCCTTAAAAGTTCCAAACTAAAACCATTTTACGAATTAAAAGTTCTTGTGCTTTAATTAATGATTGATTTAGTAGAATTAAAAATCTCTAATTTTATGCATGACTTCGTTGGCTGAACGTTATAGAACTTCGATGCTTATTCCTGCCTGTACATATATTATTAAAATTTTTGAGATTACTCTTGACTCAGCTGGTCTATAAAAAAGAGCACAGATTCTGTAAATCTGAGTTCCGTAAGATGTAATGTATTCTTAGATGGATCAAGAATTTAGACAAAATAAAACACACGGGAACATCAAGATTACATAAAGTAGAAAGCATCAGAGGAGCTCTATGTCTGTGGCCAATGACAAGCTAATGTAATGAGTATAATCTTGGTTATTATAATTGATCCTTTTTTGTTTCAGGCGCAAGTTTTAAGGAATCTGTAAATTATAAGACTCGTGAGATGATTTGCGTAGTAGTACAATTATGTACACTATTTTCAATGTAAATTAACGATACTTAAGCAAATCTTTGACAGCATCAGAATCTAACAACAGAAACAGGGCAGTCTAACGTGTTCGTTGCACCACCTTCAGCCGCATAATCGTTTAACATGGAAATTGAAGTAAAATGTTAGCTTCTTGCCCATTAGATAAGTGTTAATAGACTTTTAAACTAAAATAAAACTTCAATTTTGACACAGACTCTTTTATTATAAATATTAATTGCACATAAGAACGTTCCATACAAAAATACATTTTCAATTAAAAATATTCCCACTAAAACAAAATATAAAACCGTAATACAGATAGATCGAAATGGCATAAATATAAGTTAAAAATTTTGTAGCAAGCTAAAATTCATTCAAAATGCAGTAAAACCTTTGTAGGGCTCAAATACTTACCAAATCAGATGTCAAAAGTGTTTTATGATACTAAGTACAAAAATAATCGAGGACAATAAAAAATTATTAAGCGCCTTCAAAAACTTATCCCAATATGATAATTGACAGAATTTTAGCTCAGATTAGCAAAATAATCGCGCAGTAGTATCATTACAATGTTCAATGTGATACAAATATATATCGACAATATTTTCATTCGTAAACAATTCAACAATCTAGCTAACGTTTATATACATTTGTGATAGTATGGTAACAATTGATATTCGAAATGTAACATTACATACAATCTACATAAAATTTAGTTGTGAAAATTAGTAATACCTATTATACATGATTTATTATTCGATATTTTTAAAAGCTAAATGTGAAAATTTTCTAGATAATTTAAAAATAAATTTAAAAAATCAATTATTATGTTAAGTAGTCATCAAATTTTAAAGATTTAATGACGAGTAATTAATTCGCTAATAACACAAAGAAAATTAAATTTAAATTCAAAAGCACACTTAATGGTTCAATAGCAAAGGCTAGGAACCAGTTAACCCCTCACAACTTGAAGAATTAGGTGCGATGGGAATGGATAACAAAGCTTTTCTACTTAAAAATAAAGACATTGAGAATGCGTATAATATTTATAACTAAAACGTATATTTGCCTATTCGAAATTACATTCTACCGCCTTTTGAAATCATCGATTAATTGTACAAATTCTGTCTATGGTAACTTGTGGACCTAAATACTATGTTATAATTAACTAAAAATAATATTGTAATAGAGACTTGTGACAGTACTGGACGAAGGAATAACATCAAGTCTGTGGGCCGTGTCTGTTACAATGGCTTGGTATCAACTGATATATTGCTACTTAAAATAAGTTGGAACATTTTATTAGGAAGAGAACAGTAAATGTAAAAACGACAAATTGTGATTAGAAAATATTGAATAGGGGTTACAAAAAGCAACCGCTGTCAATACAGATAATTAAATACTGCAAAATGCAATACCACGAGACTCACAGTTTGCGAAAATTTAAAATTTTATAAGAACAATGACAACGTGGCAAATTTAGATAAATGTAAGGGCACATATCACAAAGATAAAAAATAATTTAGTATTACGTAGTAACGTCGGAAGCAATGTTAACAATCTGTCGATAGTTTTAACTAACGATTTAGTACGTTTTGTGATGATCTGAGTAGAATTAGAGTTCAATTATAAATGGAAAGAAAACTGTCCATCGAAAGGGATAATGTTAGCGAGTGAGCCACTCTAGCAAGACTTGCACATATCACATCACCGCTCACGGTTGTAACCCGGTTCCAAGAACTTTTGTTCATATACTTACAATTTACACCTATTTTGTTATATTACAATTAGTATGTGCACAATGTACCTATATCACGGTAAATTACGGTAGCATTATAATGTAATTTTCATTTTTCACATTAGTGGTGGAGAATGATAATGCTTTATTGTTAACTTTATGTTAATGAAAAGAACAACTTGTTACCAACTGAATCAATCTCAAAATTAATTATACGGATGACTCATAGAAGCTGCATATTAAATACAAATTTTATCGTTCTGCATCATGACTTCAATACTCCAACGTGCATGTTTAACTTTAAAAATGTAATACTGTATACTAATAGTACATTATGTAGCCATCAAATTCGTTTAACGTAATCTAATAAAACATTATCAGTCTTCATAACAATGCACAAATTCATGTAGACAACAATGAACTTTACAAAAAATACCCGACACAATTACATCGATTCTCATAATGGTCCTCGTTAAAAAATTGATTACCTAGGAAAATTGCGACCGAATATCACTAAACGTTGAACTTAATACTACCAAAAATCACTTCTTCGCGCATTCAGCAGCGCCCAAAGAGATATTGTCCCCATTTCAATTCACACACGACATATCATACAAAGTGATTACTTACGCTTGTCCCATTCAAATTGGCGATACGAAACGTCGACTGCTGGATGTATTATAAAATTACTATCATCTAGTTCTTTACGCAAATTGTTAAAATAGAAATCTGTTACAGTTAACTCTAAACATTTAGTTTTGAACTTTAAATTGTCAGTACCACCAAATCGGACAAACAAAAGTTGGTCACTTACTGTCCAGGATCACAGCGCGGCGTTATGTGGAATGTTCGAGAAGCGGTTCCTGTTCGTGTTCATTCGGCGGTTCCACGACGGGGAACACGGTATGCGAGGCCAGAACCGTGACGTCACCCTCATCGTTGCAGGCGAGCGGTGAATATATAACACCGTGAGTCGTCGTTATAGGACGACGTGCGCTACGCACCTTAGAGAAAAAGTTGAATCAAACGAAATATATTTTTTTTCCCTCCAATAATTTAAAAGATAAAATTATCTATAGATTGTGTACGTGTGTGTCTTCCTTCAAATCTTCTAAAGGATTAATTAGGGTTTGAATCGCATTATTGTTTGAAGGAGAGTTTTAGCAATAAAACAAATAATTACAATTGTTGTCAGTTTTTGCGTTTCCCTTCATTGTTGTTTCTATCGGAGCTCTTATTTTCTTTTGATCGATCTTTTTTCTTTGCGCATATTGTAAAAATAAGGATTATAACATAATAACTATAACAACTGAATGCAAATTTCAATGTAATTCAAGTCACAAAAGTTTAAAGACAGCTAATCCCAAAGCCATCTTGTATCAACCAGACAGGCATTGAAAGGGTAAAGTAGAAACGAAATCCAATTTCCTTTCTTCATTACTTAAAAGTAAACAGAACTTAATCAAGCCCGATTCCACAAAGCCAGAGTCAACACGGCGGAGTGTCAGATGGCGACAATGAAGGCAAACAATAGTTTACAATAGCACGGCACTTTTAGACCGAAGCTTAATAGTGGATCTAGTCGGAATTCTAAGGATCTGATATATTCTGGAAATTTCTCATGAATTCAACCGGCATTGGGTACGTTCTAGTCACTCAAAGTGGTTCAATTTTAAAAACACATTAAAGGTTTAATGTGTTTTTAAAACGGTAATGAATCAGGATAATAAGGTAAGTAAACTATATTCATATTTTCAAAATAAAATGATAACATTTGAAAGATTTCTTAAATGCTTTCCAATAGCCAGTGTACAATGAATATTGTTAAAATAACGCGTTCTTCTTAAAGCAGCAAGGAAATTACTAATAGTAATGAATTACAGTTAGTGATAGCTGTCTCAAATGTGATTAAATACAATTAGGATGGTTTTTGAGCATTTTATTTTTGAACGGGGAAGGTAAAGGAAATATGCGAGGGATACACGTGATGGGAAGTGAATACCCGTTGTCCATTGACGGTTGCAACATTCGGGGAGTCCTGAGACCTTTATATAGAAAACATATTTTTTTTCGATTATTAAAATATTGTCCTAATAACAAAGTCACACACACCTGTAACACAAACAATACAGCCAAGAACACAGCACCGGCCGCCGCGCATGCCGCAAGGATCACGGCCGAGGCACTCGGCGCGGTCTGCTCGCTCTGTACAGTCTGCAGCGCACTCCATTCAGCTATACGCCGTTTGCCGGCGACCGATGAGTTTATGCATTCACCTACGACAATCATTTACATAGTTAACATTTATTTAACAATTAAGGTTTGCGTTTATTTTGCTCTGATTTCAAAATGTTGGTACTTGCGCATTGTACTAGGAATTTATTAGTAAAAAATTTCTTCTTTATCAACTTACCATTATCAGAGTTGCAGTGACAGCAATCCGAGGCGGATGAAGAGTTCGCAGGGACACTCCGCTCGGAGCAACAAGGTACACACTGGTTATTTAACCTGTTGAGAGATAGTAAAGTAACTATTAAATTCAAAACCTATTCGTAAATTGGATTGCGTAGTATAATAAATATAACTTTGTTGTAAATAGATATACAGTTAGACCAAAAAATTAAAAAGTTCATTTCATATTTTTAAGTAACAACTTTTACAGGTACTGGTGTCTCTTTATAAGCAAAGACTTTTTGACAAGTGTACTCAAAATAAAATCGTACACTCTAAATATTTTTTTCGTTTACCTTTATGTACTTGTATAGATCAATGTAAGGAAAACTTTCAATGTGATTTACAAGGCAGGCTTATGGCAATAGAATAATGTTAATAAACCAGTTAAAAGATAAAAACGATTGACATTTCCAAACCTGTCAAGACGCAACGGTCTCGAGCATGCCGTACAACTGAACCTCCCCGGTCCGGAACACGTGCGACACGTGTCGTCGCAGGCACGACATATCCCACTGCTCGATTCATAATACTGAGAGCCAAGGCACTCCATACAGAGCCCGCCGTCTAGCATGAAGCGCGGCGGACAAGACTTGCAGTGGAGTGGGCCGGATCCGTCGCATTCACGACAGTAATGGTGACAGCGACGACAGCCGCCCACGCTTTGATAGAAACCTTGCAATTCAAAAATTTATACATTTATTAACAAGGTAAAATTCGCAGTACGACTATAATGTCTCAATATCGCACCTAGTGGTAATTACACGGTGAAGTGTGTTCGCACGGAATTATATGAATCCCAGCATAGTTCCTCGTGGAAAGTTTGAGTTACCTTGTGGACATTCTGGATGACACTCGCCGGCAGCCAGTCTCCATCCGGAAGGGCACGACGCGCACTGGTCCCGACGTGGTCCGATACAAGTACGACATGCCAAATAGCATTTCGAGCAAGTGCCGCGATCCGCGTAGTACCTTATGAAAATAGATTATAAATTCATTTGATATCAAGACAATTAATACCAATCCAAGTGGGCATAATGAGAGAAAGCTTTAATTTTAAAAGAAGGAAATGTAAAATATTTCTATACAATGTACGTATATTAATATGAATAAAATAACTTTCAACTAGAAATTTCGTTACCACGTAAATACTTTATTAATCAAGATTTGTCCGATAGATATTAATGAAGAATCATGATTTAATAATTACCTACAAGTTCTTAAGCTCTAACGATAATGAAAGTTCGGCTTCATTACAAAATTGCTCTCTATCTATACATACGCATTATAAGTGTTCCCAAGGTGGGGCATAGGCCCCACAAGGAGGCATTTCTGTCATTTAGGGGGCCATCAGCAACTATTAAAAATATGCTAATATAACTTATTGCATTTTTGGTTTTTTAATTTTTTTGGAGGTAATTGATGAAAAATTCAACGGTCGAGTAGGACATATAAAAAATTTTTACTCAAAAGTGGAATGTGAGACCAAATAGATTAAGGAACACTGCATTATACAATACACTACATATAAGTTGCAATCAGTGGTGGGCCTGTAGGGCAGGCCTGAACACCTAAATATACATCTTAATAATATGATGTTAATACGTATTGTGATCTTTCCATTTTTTATCTTTATGACTTTGTTAACTTTTTACTATTCATGATTTATTAAATTTCAGTGTACATTATTGTACAAATGAGACACGTCAGGCATACAGCTTGTATGAGGGTACCGCCTCTGGTTACAACGTATTATATAAAACTTGTATAATCAAAAAATGTCAATACTCCCATAAGGGATTGTTCACCTTCTTCAAAAATTAAAACATTTTGACCAACTCACCCGTCGGCACAAGACGTCCGACATGCGCCGGACTGTAGCCGCAATGAACCAGTGCAAGATGTGCAGTTGAGCCGCGAAACGCACTCCGAACAACCGTGTATACAACGAGTACATCTGCCCGCTTCAGTATAGAATCCACGGCTGCATTCTGTCACGCACCTATCGTACAAATTTGTAAAACAAAGCTCAAATAAATACGCCTTAAGATCACTAATACAAAAAGTACGATGGTTCTCTGGTATATTTATTAATAACATTTAATAATAGCAACCTACTTTAACAACTCAGTTGTGTAAAATGTTTAAGATATTTGGACTGGCTTTGAAATATTAATATTTATAATGCCTATAATAAACTTCCTAATAGTTTGAACGGTGGACATATTAGGCAATGAAACAAAATTAATTTACAAATTTTCGCGTTGTGTAATCGCAAATATTACAACTAAAATACAATCTCCACGTGTTTCACCACTACATGTGACACCTTCACGAGATGTTACGGACTCGATAGCCTGACGTCGTATTATAATATTAGATACTAGGCAATTCTTACTATCAAATAATAACAATCACATTACCTACAGATAACTAAAAAAAACCTACTTGTAATTTTCTAAAAGATTTGGTGATGGACAGGTTAGACAATTGCTATCATCGTCTCCATAGCAGGAATCACACGCGTCGTGGCAGCGACTGCAAGAGTTACCATCGGAAAATTCCCCTGTACTGCATCTCTCCGCCCCATTTGGAACGCATTTCCCTTTTTTATTCAGTTCCCAATTAGCTTCGCATGTCAAGCAAAAGGCGCTGATGCACGTCGAACATCCAACGGGACATCTGGAGAAAATAATTTAAATTTAAAATCAGCGGTCTAATAACAATTGTAGCAAAGTACAATACTTACTTCATACATTCTTTCCTTTTCTTGTCTGCATAATATCCGTTAGGGCAGGCATTAACGCATCGCCCTTCAAGAGAATAACTCGAAGGGTGGCAAGTCACACACTGGATCGCGCCAGGACCCTCACATGTGTCACATGAGGAATGACATTTTGCACATGAGTAATCTTCAGTTTCATAGTATGAGGGTGGACATGATGCCAAACATGTGCCGTTATGTAAAACTAGATGATGTTCGCAGGAAGAACAAGAGTCCGCTTTATCTGAACATGTGGAACAATGTGCAGCGCAAGGACGACAAACTGACGACTCACTGTCTTCCCAGTAACCGTCAGGACATTGCTGAAGACATACGGCCAAATCTGCGACCAACAAATGAGCAGGTGCGCAGGTCAAACAAGAATCTTGTCCTGGACCAACACACGTCTCACAAGATTCATGACATGGCCAGCAAACAGCACCTTGATTGGCAAAACTACGTGGTGGACAACGCGAAACACATGCGTCATCAAGTCGATAATGCTTGCAAGCTATACACTGCGTAGGGCCTTTTCCATAGCATCCTTGGATATCGCATTCAGGGTCACATTCGTGAATGACGCGCTTGTCATTACTATCGGCGAGGACATTCTCCCCATGCGGAGAAGGGACGTTATGTCCATCGAGCTGTGCTATCGCTTTCTCCGGGTCAGAACCGGCTGCGAATAAACTAGGAAAGTTTTGGTAATTGGCAAACGCGTCAGTGTTGTAAAAAGAATCCCCGGCAGAGTCATAGCCATCGGCGGCTGTTGGGAACGCGAAAGGAGGAGCAATCGCTGAAGGTCTTTTATTTCGCAATCTTACGGGTTCCACTGATGTGCCGTAAAATATTAATTGCCACTTTTTCAATATACCAGGTTGATTAACATGCCTATTACCGGCATTTACAATGTGCAATGTCCATCTACCTTCAGCACGTTCTCCCCAAAAATGCACACTTAAAAATGGCCAATCATCGAAATTAGAACTTACGACATCTCGAGGCCTTTCGAATAGAAGAGTAGACGTTGTTCCCATTGGTGAAGTCAGAAGAATTCTTAAATTTCCTCTAGGGAAGAACCTTAACGATATTTTACACTGAACGTGTTCTAAATAACGAACTTCATTTACAGTTCCGCTGCAACCATTTACATCCATATGAACGCTCAAAGTGTATCCAAATGATGAATCAATAGACTTATCCTCATTAATTTCTTGCGACTTACAAATATGTTGGGGCGGTACTGTTATCCATTGTTCTGCCAAATTAACCATTTCAGTTGCATCCATCAAGCCATATCCGAATTTATGACTAAATTTTCTCTTAACTCCATTAACTAGCCAACCGGTTTCTTTTTCTAGCGGTTGTGGTCTTGATGTAAGAACCACCAAATATTGCATATCTCTCCAGGTCAATTCAGAATTAGCTTCTAAAGCTAACGCACAAATTCCTGCTGCCAAAGGAGCCGAAGCTGATGTACCTGTATGTTCCACTGTGCATATATGATCGGGCCTTAATCGTCCATCCATATCAACAGTTGCAACACTCTTATCATGTCCAGGAGTACCGGAACTGTAAGTAGTAGCCAGGGTAGATGAACATTCTTCGAGATACCATGGTTTATATCCACCTTGAGTAGCACTTGAAATAGATAAGGTAAAAATACTGTTAGTATATCCATCGCAATTGCAGGAATCGGTGTGTCTTCCACCGTTTCCTGAAGCCCATACAAATATACTGCCTTTTCCGCGACGACCGCTAGTGACACCATAAATAAATGCCCTGTAACATTTTTATTCAATTACATATCTGTGAAATGACACGAAAGCATTACCTTGTTCACAAAAGTTACCTTCGTGCTAATGGTCCAGGACCATCAACAGTTTTGCCATCATCCTCCGGACCCCACGACGCGCTGTATATATCGATATGATCTGGATTTAAACCTAAGGCCCTGGCTTCGACGGCGTCATTGACTACACCATCTAACATTCTTACACCACCTATGCTGGCGTTATAAGCTATTCCTACGCCGCAGTATTGATTATATGCCACTGCTGCAACCTCCCCAGCGCAACGCGTGCCGTGTTTATTATCGCCATTATCTTGAGGCATGGGATCATCATCATTGCCATTAATGTCCGTGGAAGCACTGGGATCCTACAAAAATATGTACATACGTTAAGTATTATTTTCAACTATTTAAAAACATTAACCAGATTATTAACTTACATAGTTCTGAGCGAGATCCGGATGATTTGTTTGTATACCATCGTCGAGGATAGAAACCACAACACCTTTCCCCGTGTACCCTTTTTGCCATGCGGTCGCAACATTCATATCGAGACCATCTTTTGCTCCTCCATTCTACAAAATTATTGACTAAAGTATATGGCCATAGAGTATTAAATGACTTTTAGCTTTGAATTTGTGAATTCCATATTTATAAAGCTGAACTTTATCTAAATACTTACCAAATACCATTGTTCCTTGTAAAGCGGATCGGGGAAGAAAGGCGTGGGATTGATAGCCCGGTGCCGGGTTCTATGAGATGGTATTCGACGATTGAGCTGTGACCACAGCGCGCTCTCTCGCTGCGTGTAGTCCCGCTTTACTCTCCGTCGCTCACGCTGCTGTTGGAACCACCGTACCTAACGATGTTTTGATTTATTTAAAATTTAATTATACATAAAATTCTGATAAAATAAGAATTAAAACATTATCAAACACGTTTTACGATGTAGATACTTTAATTTGCTTACTAGCTTCACTTGTATCTATTGATATAAAATAATATTTAAACATAATTATCACCGCAATACCTTTCCAGATTAACCATGTAATCTAACTGCACAAAAATCATTTGACAACTTTATTCATGATTCGAACGTAATGATTAAAAATCAAATATTTTTTGAATGAAATTTAGTGTCACTTATCTTATTAAAACTGTACCATAATCATAAATAATTTAGGTAAACATAATCATAAAAAATTAGAAGCTAGGTATTTTTACCTATGCCATTATATATTTTTTAAATACGTTGCTTTAGTAAACACGAATTTGAAAAAAGGAACAAGAAATTCTGGTGTTGTCGTGTCACTACAAACAGAAGAAGTTTTTTATATCCAAATCAGAAGGAATACTCCTATTACATAATGATCTATGGAACTCACTGATGAGCCTAGCCTAGCCACAAGAAAATGTTGTGCCAAATACTCTGAGTCTCGGAACATACATCATTTAGCATGCAATAGTTAAATTCAAGTTCAAAATAAACAATAAATTATAGCAAACAGATATTCGTATATTATATATATATTTCAAGTTAGGAATATGTGTACGATATATTTCAAAATCGCTGTACACTTTGTAAAGACAATTTGCAGTCACTTACAAAGAACTCATGAAACTTCTGTGCATCGGAGAGCATGCAATTCCTTATATACTTTATCCTAAACAAAGTAGTCTCGCGTACAGCGTTCGGACGGCGCAATTTCACAGCTGTTGGAGAGCGACAGACGTCCGAGGGTGAAATAGCTTGCTTGCAATGAATAAAAAAGCTTTCGACATATTTTATTCCCCTTTTGTTTTTCTGTGTATTTTAATATTTCAAATATAGAATTTTACGTTATACTCATGTTTCTAATTGTTTTTGTTATACGGCTAATAACAATTTCTAATTATAATTAAAATACTAATAAATATAAGCGGCGCACGCTCCAACAAGAGGTCGCTTGCAGATCACAAGTTTTATATTTACTTCAGCAAGGCGTCCTCTAACAATTAATGCAAACCATCATCTTACATGCCATCTGATAACTGTTCACCGTCTATCATGTCCTCATTGTTAATTGGCCATGTCAACACTTAATAATAAAGAATACCTCCGAGAAGTAAGCATAATATTTATCCCAGCAATGGACTAACACTTGACCTGTATATGACCTGATGTTAAGTGACTTAGGTCGCAGATGGTAAAGCGTGCTCGTCCTAAATATTTTTGGCTCTCACACTTTTTGGCTACAGGAACACAGCAATGCTTCAATGGCACCATATTGACATGGAAAATGTTACCTAGCTAGAGGGAGGAGTTTGAAAAAAGCCTACCACTATCAAATCTCAACTACTGATGTAGCTCGAGAGTCGTACTGAGGACCTCCATGTTACGAATCAAGCGGTACACCACAGCTCCACAGAGGCATTCAAACCATACCTCGGGCTCATCGTTCAGCTTCCGGTGGTGCTCGTGGCTAGGCTCCGCTGATCGCTTCTGTATCTCGTGATGCGACAGCAGGTAGTAGCCCTTGAGTGAGCCGATCTGCAGCCAAAGAAAACAAATTTTAATCACTCACGGATAACAACGGCCGTAACAAATCTTAACGATCATAACGGATCAACATCCGTGTATAATAATAAAAAAATATCTAATCTAATTATACTGTTTTTTTTTTGCCGTGAAAAAAAAAGTGATAAAATGTAGTTACAGAAGTTCTTGCAATCGTCATAAATATATCATTTATATTTAAGTTTATAGCTGAGTAATTTAATGTAAATATATCTATAAATATCTAAGCTCTATAGTTCTTAATAATTGAACTAAACTAAACACTACTACCCTAGCTTGCGAACCTAACTGTACTTCGAAGACATGTCGAAACACTTAGAAAATAATCTCTAAATGGATTCTCCAATAAATAATTTTGTGGCTCTTCTACTCAATATTTACGTAAAAGAGTTAGTTATTAATTTCACTAGAAATACATCAATCTAACTGAATAAGTAAGAGGAAAACAATGATTTCTTGGAATATTAAAATTATACAAGTAAAATTATGAAGTGAATAAAATTGTAAGTTCTTAGTACACATAAATTAAACAACTTTTTATTAACTTGAGTTAGCTGCTCTCAAAAAATGTAATGAGAGAAATTATTAATAACGTCTTTGAGATCAAAACACTATCTACATTAAAGTAAACATAGATTCAATGTATTTAAAATTAAAATATATTAAAGCTGCACAAATAATTCAATAATATAATATTTAATAACTGCAAAATAATGAGTCGAAAATTATAACGAAGCAGCTGTTAGCTTCAATTGATAATAAAATGTCGCGGAGGCATAACGCCTCAATTAATCAGAGTTTAATCAAAGTTGCCGCCGAACAATAAAGGCAGGCTAAGAGTTATAGCTCGGGGAATGGGCGAATCGATCACACTTCATCAACATTCAGTGTTTCCACGATCGTAACGCGCGGGGGAATGATAAAGGGGAGCGGGGAAGGCTTTAAAAACTTTCGACAATTAAATTTAATTTTTACGGGGAAAAGGGGGGGGGGGGGGCGGGGGGCCGGGGCGGGAAGGGGGATTTCGAGTGGCTGTTACAACTTTTATTGGTTGGGTTTGCTTACGTGGGGCGGGGGTTAATGGTGGGGG
>DWQX01003318.1:0-18222 GCA_018245475.1 Pharmacophagus antenor
TTTTTCACAAAAAACAACTACCTGTTTTGAACCAAAATTGAAATAAACACAGTCTTAACATAAACACTGCCTCCGTGACGCGTGGTTTACCGTTTCCCTTGTATCTAAGAGATTCCGGGTTCGAATCCTGAGTCACATGAGTTGTTGAGTGCGGGTGATGCTTGGCTTTTTCAAACGCCTCTGAGTTACTACCATCATCAATGTAAATTTGTCGTTATAACAGAATTGCTGTGTTCCGGCAGCCATACACGAGGAGAGAACGAAAGAGGTATTTGGGCGAGTACACTCTACAATCTAAGGTCTCTGTCACTTAACATCAGGTGAAATTAACATCATGTGCTACACTATTATCGATAATAGAAAAAAATTAATTGAACAAAACACTACAAGCGACTTTTTCCCACTGTTAAAGTTTATTTGGCTTTGGTTTTATGGGGTTCAAATCTTGGAATTGAAACAGAATCTAGAGAGAGAGTTTATAATTTAAAAGGCATCAACTTTACAGTAAAGTAAAACATGTTCCCGTTGAATTATATTTACGACCGGTTTATTAGTATACTAGCATGAAGTAAGATGTTTTAATTTTTTTTTTCCTATTTTTATTTACAAAACTTTTTCATACATCAATCCTATTATAAAATGTAGTTTAAAAAACATTACTTTCATTTTTATGATAAAACCAAAAGATTTATGTGAAAATAACATATGTTTGATTTTATTTTACTTAATAACCACTAAACTTTTTTACTTTTTAAACATAGATATTTGGTTAGCTACGCATTATAAGTGTTGTAATGTCTAAATAATAGTGTTAAAATAATTTAGGGAAATATTGTAGAATCTTTAAGAAATACTGAGTATTCTGGAGATAATAAATTCAAATTAACAAAGAAAAATTACTCATTTTCCACAGACTTGCATATATTACAATGTTAATTTCGACCTCATTCATTCGACGGTGTTATGACGAGTCTTTACATTTCTTGGTCCTCTGGTATTTTAATATATCTCTATAATAATATTTTTATATATGTTATTATCTAGATCAAGTTTAAGAGGATTGTTTTGATCTTTTGTAATATTTATTTCATTGTAATTTTTACTTATAGTATTTAGTATACAATATAGTAAGAAATATTTTTATAAGTAAATCTCACCCCCCCCTGACTAGGTGTAGTGATTCTTTTTATTAATTTTTTTCTCTGGCATCCGTTCCGATAAAAAAACAAAAGTGTTAATAGTAAATGCTTCTCTTTTGTTTTATACTATATAACATACTATACCTGAATCTAACATAACAGTATTCAATTTTATTACATAAACCTCCTTTTTAATTAAACGATCAAAATATGTTAAAGACAGCGTACAAATAACGCACATAATATGACCAGATAAAACATAAAAAGAGGTTATTTGCTTTCGCAATAAATATTTCGTTTCTCTAAGAATTATCTTTCAAAGAGTACTAAGATTCTGTAGTAAAAAGTATGTTGAATACAATAGGCTAAATGTTGATCGGAGAAACGTTTCGTAGAAATCACTTATTTACTACGTGACAGAATCCTCAGACACTTTAAGTAGCTCATCGTCCGCTATTTCTTTTCTATATTTACTAAATTTTACAGTATGAAGGTGTCCTATGTAATTGCTCTTTCTGTGAAACATTTCAGGTAACTCATATACAGTTTTACATCAATAAATATAAATCATATCAGATTCATTAATCTCAAATTATAATAATCAAGATTATTATAATTTCAATTCTTAAACATTTAAATAAATTTTAACATTTTAAAAGTAAGAGAAGTTAAAAATATGAAAAATCTATTCTCATATTTTATGATTTTTACAAAAGATTATTCAGTCTCTAAAATACTAATTTCTATGTATGGACTTAAATTGCAAGATTGAACGCACAAACAGTAGTAAAGTAACCATACAGTACTACTTAGTGTCTATGTTCTGAGTGTTTTTCGCGTATAACTAATTATAAAACTATTTTTTATTGTAGTATTCGACGTGACAGTTTTGATTATGTTTTTGTTTAAATCAATAAATCAAACAGTATTTCAATTACTTCAAATTAATAAAAAAAGTTCGAATATGGTTATTACAAAAATATATTATACGTATTCCTATATAAAAGACGATTAATACTAAATTTGGTACATTCCATCCCATAATTTTATAAAAGAAAACTAGCCTAGACTATATATAAATACAGTAAAAAGTACAATATTTGGTCATTTCTTTTAATATGGCTAAATAAGAGATCCTAAAATATATAAAATAATATTTTTAGACCTCTTTTATTATGTTATGTTCGATTGAAATACTCATAAAAACATTGAAGCATGACCCTGGCGAACTAAAATAATTTTTGTACACACAAAACCATAGCTCTTTGTTTTTGCGGTTTGCATATAAAGCGATATGACTAAGCCTATTCAGAAACGTTTCCAATTTAGTTTACTCTATATCATAATGTAGAGAATTGTTTTGTTTTAATAACAATATACGAATGCGACATTTAGTACTATTGTTTTCTACAATTCATTTTTTTTTCTCCTTTTTATCCCAATACACGACTACGTTATGGAGGGATGATATTACTCTCTCTCTTTTGTGGAAATTACTGGACTTATATTACCACAATGGCCAGATGTCCTTCAGCTCTCATTTTGCTAGCGTAGTATGTCATAATAATAATCTTTATTTCTCAAAACATGGTATTACATAGGCTCAAATATATTAAAGTCTATTGATGTATTATCACAAAGGGCTTATCAATTGAAGTAATGTCAATGAACAATCAAAAAGCATTTCAGTTGTCAATGCATGTACTTTATTGTGTCGAACGTTATTAAAAACTTGAAAACAGTACTAAATCTGTATAATTAGCATTTAAAACAAAAACATACATTTATTTGTCATTATATCACGCAATACAATAACAAAATATGAACTAATTCTCGATACGTATTTTACAAGAAGGAAAATCATTTAATGAATAGCATTAATCCACCAAACATTTAAAATATGAGTTTTCCATTTTAGTTCTATATGAATGATAATACCAAGAATTGAATTGTTAACTTTTTGTCTTTATAGCATTAGATAATCCTATGGCAACTGTTTTTTTCTAAACTCAAATTATTTTCGCAATATATTATAAGAGAACTACCTTACGCAATAAGGTGTGCTCAAAATTGTTGACTGACGGCACGTCAATTATGTAAATAATATATAGAATTGGACCTAAAACACTTCCTTGTGGGAAATACTTTTACAAGAACACTTGAAGTTTATTTTAGTTTTATAATTAAAATGCTTATGACTATATTCTTACAAGCAACGATTTCTGTAATCCGTTTTACTAATGCAAAATAAACCAAAGAATTGAAGCTATTCTTTCTAAATCAAAATTGGTTTCGGAATAAATATGTTTTATGAAAAAATCATTTACTTGTTAGTACATGGATTTTTTAATAATTTAGTTGCAAGAGCCACAGACCACCGAAATTGGTTTGTAGTTTTAAAAGGGTTTTAAAAGCATCGATGACATTATTGGACCGAAGAAAAATTTATTTAACTTATTTTGTAATAGAAAAACTTTTTTCTCAGCATGAGGTGAACTTACTCATCTCATCACTTCGTAAATAAAATCTCCCTGTATGCAACATAGGCTTTAATTTTTAGGACATAATTCATTTAACTGTGGCTGTATCTGACCACGAGATGCTTTCACACTGTCTCAAAAAAAAAAGTAACATGTGGTTTTAAATTTATAAATTAATTTTACAAAACTTGCGGGTATACAAAATTTCTAGTTTTTGCATTCTCTGGACATGTTAATGAATAAAAAACATGATCATATTTGCAAAGAAATCGTTACAGAACTATCAGAGTTGCCATTGGAATCCAGTGAATATAGCCTTTTTATTTAATTATAAATAAAGTGACAAGAAAGGTAAGTACATTTACCTAAAAGGAAGCGATATATTTTATAATACATTATATCTAATTTAGACTATTATCCAAACAGGTCTAAACATATTTAAGAAATTGAAAGACAAGCCTAGTAATTAATTAATAATATTTATAAAATTTACATTATGGATAAATCTTTTATTTTAAACAAATGCATTCAAATTATAAATTCAAACTTGAGACAATATATTACACATAAACGGTTATGTAACAAAATTATATTTATTCGTTTTAGCAGTCAATCCACGTAAAATATTGTCCGTAAGCATTATTAGAATTTATAATATTGTTAATAAACATTCCAATTAAATTGAGATTCTGTAATTTGCCGTGAACTGTTTTTCCAACTCGAGGAAAAGAAAGAGAGTGAACACTAGATAGCACGCTGATAATGTTTTAGTAGGCTCGCGTGTTTCAAACACGGCGAGCGTGTCGCTTGCTTGGAGCGTCTCCCGCGCACGTTATGGCAGCGCGTTAAAATTCCGCGGAATTCGATATTAAACATTTATTTTAATAACGTTTCCTTTCTAAGCGAACAAATTCTTTGGTAAAATAAGTCTAATTGCGCGAAATGTCGAATATACCATTGGTACGTAAAGCAATCGTGGGTGCGACTTTGGCGCATAGCGCAAAGCCTCCAGACGACCCTAAGCCTTTTGTACTGAACCCGTCTGAAAATCAATGGACACCGGCGGCGTTAGAAAGAGCAGGTTCAACGTTGAAAGCGCTCAATCGCATGGCGAAACGTCCACCAGTACACATATTATTCGAAGATGTCGGGTTCACAGTCAGTTCACAAAAAGGTAAATAGTCAAAAGTTGATCTTGTAATTATAAGGTGTATAACATTTACTCTCTTCCTCTGTGAACTCATTTTATAAATGCTATTTTTTGTTCATTTTAAAATAAATATTCCACTATTATCGTCAGTTGTGCAAAATGTAGGTCGCTAAAATCATTTATTCATCGAACTGTGTCACTGTAAATATAAATCAAACAAAATCAAAATAATAATGCTCGGAACTAAAAACAAGTAAAGATTAACTGCTCAAACCAGCAGACGTACTACAAATGTATTTTTATATTTTTGTTTAATAGTATATTTATTGTTTTCGAGGCAAAAATGTCAATTTTTATTTGTCACAAATTCTTTTAATAAACCAACAAATTAAATGGAAATTCGTTCACACAAGTTTAACTTTTTGTATAACTATGTGTTTTTCATAAATAAACAGCCTATTCTGATCCTTGCATCATCAGCTTATCTACTAATCTTTCAAATTGCAGTGACAAAGATTTTCCGGAACAAACAGACAAACAATTTATTTAAATTTACCTCTTACTCAAGGCTTGGAAATGTTTATAAATATCATATAAACATACAAATAAAATAAATATGTTTTAATTTAAATAAATTATTTTATTTTATTTAAAAGCAAAAAAATTAAATTACTGTTTTTAATGACATTTAAACAATTCACGACATGTAAAACTTATATTAGTTTAATAACTTATTAAGAAGTATTACTATCTGTAGGAAAGGGGGTCAAATCTCAGCAGACTTATTTTATTTCATCGTTTGTATTAATCAATAACCCTGAATTTATCAATCAAAAATAAACTCTACTAATATATACTACTTGTCTGTTCGCCTTTATAATCGATCTTTTTAATCTTTTTTCGGCTGCTTTATTTATATTTAACTTACGGTATTATTATTATGGTGATAGTTGAAAGGCGTTTTCAACCCACCATCGCAATGAACAATTCTACTGCCAAACAGTAGCATGCAAAATTACTATATTCCAGTTTGATGGGTTGTTATATAAAATACTGATAGTACTGCTGCTGCTGCTGGGTTCGAAGATGTTAACGCCGTTAGTCTTTTTGATGACTATTACATAGATAGATGAAGATCTGACACTAGCTCACGAATCTGGTGATCCATAAGCTCCACTAGTAGTATGAAATTTATAATTATTTATGGACTGTGGGCACTTGACCACTATATCACATGGTATTTAATAACAAAGAGGCCATTGATGTTTGAGCGTAGTCGTCCAGAATACTCTAGCTCTCATATATAGAACTGCTAAAATGCAACAATACTGTTGTGGCGCCAGATTAACATTGAGATTGGTAATTAGCCAAAGGGATACGATAAAGTCTTATTACCATCCAAACTCCACGACTCTTCATCAAATGGAGGACCACATTGATATAGACAGGCCTAGCACAGAACCTCGAGTGGTTGTACTGTTCACTTCGTAGCTTCCTTGTATATAAAATAAAACTCAATGTAAATTGAATAAATATTTATAGGGTCAACGAGTATTACATAGAAAATTGATGGGCATCTCTTTCACGCTTTTGGACTAAAGCACGATTCAACTCATGTAAAAAAATTCTAAGTTTTCTTAAGTCGAAAGGTAATTAATAAATATACCATATTGGATACAAATCCTTTGGGTTATCATATTGTGTGCTAGATATGTAACACTATCATAAAAACATTGCGCTCGTCAGTTCGAGAGAAATAAGATTTCTTCTTTAGTTAGCTTTTAGTGTTTTTCGTGATATCAATAAAGAAGACAATAGATCACCTAAATGAAATCAACAACCTTCCGCCAACAACGTAAAAAGTAGAATGTAAACAACTTAGTCATTAGACGTTTGTACACATTCTTATTATCTAGCTTGCTTGTCTTTTGGTGTTGACCAATCTTTATAAGGTAAATTACGTTCTGCTGTTCTCTTCTAGCCGTCGTACCAATGCTTTATTGTTGGTAATTCAGTGGTCTCTTCATATTACCACAAGCTACTTGCCATTGCCATACAATGCCATTTACACTAGCATTCTAGTACATTCCGACTATTCACATTCTCGCCCGAATGTCGAGTAAAAGTATTCATAATTTCTTCTACGGAATCAAGAACTGACCATGTTAATAGAAATCATCTTAACTCGTCCAATGTTAATAATAAACATTTGTCTTTACCTCTTCAAATAACACTCCGACTGATAAGATATAAGATACCCACCAGAACTGGTTCTCGCCTAGTCAGCGGAGATCTACAAATTGATATATATATATTAAAATTTCTGTTAAATAATATATATAGCAATTTGAAGATCTGACATGACTAACATTGTATAGAAATCTAGCGTTTCTACCATCATTACATTCATTCATTTTCGATTAAGGTGTTTCGTTACTTTTTGAGTACTACTGTGTTATGAAAGGATTTGGTGACGGGATTAAACTTTCATCTTTACAACAATGATAAATTGTACCTACAATTAAGTGAATTAATTTATAAATATAAAATTTATTAAATATTACATGTATTCATTTATTTAAATGTGAAAAAAAATATTAGAGTCAAAACTTTTTGTTATGTTTGAGAGGTAACAAAGAGATCGATAATAATTCGACCTCTTTAGTTATTAACAGTGAATACGAATTAATAACGTGTCAAACAGGTAGTGAACCCCTCTGACTTCTGCACTTTCGATGAGAAGGTAATGAAGACAAAGGATTTTTCGTTTCCGTATCGTGATTAATTTAGTGTCAATGTACTTTTGGCCGAAGGTTGCTTCTTCGCTCATTAGCAGGGGATAGTAAGCAAAGTTACGAAAAATAATAACGCAGACCATCGACTGTCAATTTATTTTACTGGAACAAATATTATCTCCAAAAATTATTAAGCTTAATTCTGTTCCAGTTCACATTTATATTTTAAATTTAAATAACGTACTTAGTGTTAGGTAATACTGATATTTTGATTGTAGTGTTCAGATTGGAAGCAAAATTACTGGCCAAATATCTCAAGGCGTTTCAATGTACAGTTATGTAAACATCTTAACACTACTAGAACGCTCATTGTTGTCAACCGACGACGTATCACTTACAACCAGGTAAACGTCCAGTTAGTCTCCTTTGCATAAAATACTGATATATTTTTATTGTATTATTTGCAAACGCTGTCGCCTTTAGTATTACATTTTACGGAGCATTTACACCACCAAAATTTGCGACAAGGTTTTTATCAGATGGCCAGGGTTGTGAACTATTGATAAGAGAAACTTATTTATCTGTTCATTTAGTGCTACCAATGTTTTAAGTTTTACCCTCCTCGATTGGTCTAGCCACCTTCAACACCATCTCAGGGTCTTTAAGGTCTTGGTCAATGGAGTTTAAGATACGATAACACGATTAAAAATTACTAATTATTAGGTCTTTTCGAATAAAACTCGGCTTTAACATTTATATTCATTATTAATTATTACTTTAATATAATGACTTCCATAGAACTTTTTTTAACAAAATATAAATCTTCATAAGTTTTACGTCCCTGAAGTCCATTTGATTGGTTTTTTTCCTGGTTCATCCCAGTGACCGAAAATTTTTGTAGCTCTAAAGTTAATAAATTATTTTTTTGTATAAGGTATTCTTTCTTCCTTTTTTATGTTCTTACAAGCAGAAGACCTTCTCTTTAGACTCATATGATTTTAATTAATTTCATATACTTATATTGAAATTTTAGATACAAGATATCATTCCTGCTAAACTCTCTCACTATCTTATCTAAATGCTGCAAGATAGTGTTATCTAACTATGACGACGTTTTATATACAATTAATAACAAAAAATATCTGAGACATTTTTCACACAGTTATTTGATCCCAAAATAAGTAGCCAAGCAGCACCTCCAGTATTAATTAACAGAGACGTATACAAACATTGACGTTTTAAATATATACTTATAAGTACATTAACAATCATATACAAAACCAACACAAACGTTCATTATACGAATGTCTTGTGCTAGAATCGAACGTGTGACCCTTGGTGTAAGAAGTAGGGTTACTGCCATTATACCAACGCGTTAACCGAGAAAGGAATTATCAATATAAAATATATCAATGTTACGCCTATATTCGGCGATAAAGAAATAGGTGGTAGGCAGATGTCTACATTTACTTACATAATTCATGTATATTTAAATACATAAGCTAAAAGCATCATTGCTTTTCTGCGACTGCGCCAAAGTTTTAGCCACTCTAGGCTTGTTGATTTTATTGTTTTTATCGGTAATAGAAAATAGGTAGAACGGCAGTTAAAAAAAGAAACTTACGTAAATGTGCAGAAGTAGGTTAAGATACACTGTTACAGCTCTTCACGTAAGCCCATTACACAAAGTCTAACAAGTGGCGTGCCTACAGCAACAGCATGAGCAAGCCCGGACTCTTAAATTTACATCTACAAAATAAAATATCATTATTTAATGGATTTTTAATTTTTCTTTTGACAAAGGCTTCCTTGTTTCTTCCTACTCGTATACTTTCTAGTCCAGCTGCTCTTCTTACTTCATCTCTCCAACATTTTGTTTATTGTCCTTTATTTTTAGTGTTGTTACATCGACACCATTCTGTTATCAATTCTATTTAAAAATGAACCAAATTTCATAAACTAAAATTTGGTTATTATTACTGTCCAAATAGAGATTGCCACTAAGCTTATAGACTACATCATTCATTTAAACAGTGGCAATTGACATTTAAATAGCTATAAGTCCAAAAAACCAGGTCAAATTCCGTAGTCACATGAGTAACGAAGTTTTGGTGATGACAGTTTCTCCGAAACGCCTGACTTGCTATTACCTTCAATTTAGCTAGCGAGACGGGCAACACTTCGCCGTAATATCATACATATGAGACGTACAGTATTCTGGACGAACACGCTTCACCCACTACGACCTCATTGTCACTTAACATCATGTGGCAATAAAGGTCGAGCATTAGTCCATTGTCGATAAGAAAATAAATATACAAATATATATATCATTGCACTATTTGTATTTTAAAATTGTTTATGTCTATCCTAACAGATAACAGTTAAAAAAAGTTTGAAATGGTAATAAATAAATAAAAATAAAACCACACACTTTTTTAATAATAACTATATAAATATTGCTCTTAGGAGCGACGTAAACACTAGAACTATACTTATTGTTATTAAAAATAATAATTGTAGATCTATTACTTTAATTAATAATAAATACTGACACTATAAGTGCATGGTTGTTATCAGCTAATGAACTGGCGCAGAACATTTAATCCCACGTACAGAAGCACTAATGAAGTAATTTCTCGTGCAATGGACCCAACAATTTATTAATCGAACCGCATTCGATAAATTTAAACATTGCGTATTGTGCTCACGTAACATTCTCATTCATTGTTTAAAAAATCTTATTACAAAATTAAGTATTAAGTAAACAAACAATCATTTACTTGCAGTCGTCCGCCGGCGTCTCTAGTTGTGGTGATTTTGATTTATTAAAATAAAACATTCTCGTCTGTGTGTAACAAATTTCAAGTCCATTGACTCGGAGATTAAAAGTTTTTTGAGATTTAAATCCCTTTTTGGATTGAAATACAACCCTCACTTTTCTCAGTCTTTTAATAACTTAATTGCTACCAAATTATACTTCTATTCGTTTTTGAAGAATAATTTCAGTACTAAAGTAAGTACTATCTCAAGACGAAGGAAAAAGTTTTGGCCGCCTCCGTGGTTCAGTTGCTTACGTCTTGTCTTGTAACATGGAGATCCGACTTGGATTCCGCGACCACATATGTAACTAGTGGCGTTTGGAAGGTAACAGGGCTTCTTTGAACTCGCCTGGCTATCATCCTGAACGTCGTATAAGACCATAGATACAGAATATTGTGTGCAAATACGATTCACCTTCTACGAGTTCATTGTCACTTAACATCATGTTAAATGAAGGTTAAAGTGTTAACCTATTCTTGATAGAAAAACAAGTAACCTTCAACGCTATTTGTTTTATTATAGTGAAATATAAAGATTTTAATTGAAAAATTGTCCTTATATGCAATTTCACTACAAATGTCTACTATAAGACAGACTTTTTAGCAACTTTGTAAACATTTGCATGGCCAGGTAAAACGGAACGGTAAAAATAGATCAAGTAGAAATTCCCTCTGAATGCAGATAAAAAATTTGTATCGTGTGTAAAAAAAATATACAATTTTTATTAAAAGCTGATGTATCGAATGTTCAAATTGCTAGAATGTTCGCCTACCGTTAGTGAAGATGGCACCTAAAGAAGAAGAGGAAGTGTTACTATAAAAGTTGAGTTATGGCAAGACATTAGTTGCTCAGCGTATTACGTAAAATTTATTCGATAGCACCTGTCCCTTTAAATGGAAATAAGCCATTGACCTCGTATAATTACACATTCGTCTTTAGGGCCTACACAATCTCCTCGTTGACAGATAACTTGTTATATCAAATATACAACCTCTTTATTATTACATGATTTAACTTTTTAATTAGGGAACGAGGTCACAATCAATAAACATTTGCTTACAAATCATTCTTTATTTGTTTTTATATTTTCATTATCACCTGCCTTCATATAAAAACACAATAAGTTTTTTGAATACTTTATTACGCTAACAGAACAGAACATGTAATTTATTTATTTTCATTTCAGAGCAATATAAGAGATATGATACTTATTCGTGATAGAAACTTTTGAGAATTAATGAAGGCAGCTTAATTAAAATGGAATTTATTTTAGCAAATAGACACAAATCAAGTACGACATTCGCTGTCAACAGACTTTTCATGAATCAGTTTAATTTGCTTCACCATTCAAAGTTTATAGAAAATTTGCTTTTTTCTCGCTATTTATCTTACAGTTTATAGGCACAGATAAAAAATGTGCGTTTATAATTATAAGCTTAAAATACTATAAATAAACTGCTTTCAAATCTAGCTATCAATATACTCGTAGCTTGCGACCGCTATTCTCTAAGTCAAAATCCTATTTCGCAGGTTCTACCGAACAAATATCTATAAATCTTTTAGCCCCGAAAACAATAGATTTTTTTTGTATATTCAAGAAACTATTCGAATTCCACACAATTGACCATAGTCTAGATATTTTTGCTTTTCAATATACCAGTTAAATGTTAAGACTTTAATAAAAAAACAATATGTGTTAATTTAAGACCAACAGTAATTGGATTTAGGTCATAAAATAGTTCGAAAATAATTTATAACATTGTTAAGAGAATTGTTTGTACATGTAATTTTTTTTACTATAGTAATAGTAGGCTTTTTTTAACATCCTTTGAGTTCGTGACTCAGATGAACTATATATTTTTCCTCTAATAGAACATGGAATATCCAATTTTTTTTTAATGTCACACAGTTGGTATGGCTTATTTTAAACTAAAATCTCTTTCTTTACACTTTATCTTTTCACTTTATCACTTTATCTTCGGAACGACCAAAACCAATGCAACAAACTAGAAACATTTTCATTTTTATATCTATATTTATTTATCTTTTTATTTTTACTTTATATTTTATATATATCTTTTCTATTCTATTTCATATAATTCGGATATACCGTACTCCATTTATGACTTGAATAAAAATAATGTAGAAGTGTATCAATTTTCAAAAGCACAGCGTGTTAACAGCTAAATCAAGAAGGATTGATATTGCTCAATTGTAAGGAATATAAGCTCTTTTTCAACCTCACGGTAGCTAATTTTGATTAATGTAACTGCAGTAGTAGACGGCTAGGCGATCACAATACGACCTTGGTACGAAATAACTACTGGCAGTGGTTAATTCGAATATTTACGCCTCAGGATATTCAAAAATATTGACTGGGGAATTCTTTTTTACCTATACAGATAAATATTATATTACAATATAAATACAATATATAGAATTCGTGCTTTTAAAGTGTACAAAAAAAATGCATATTTACGCATTTTATGATTCTGAGCAGAAAACTAAAGGTCGGTAACGCATCTGCGACTCACTGAACGTTGCGGCTATCTATATGTGACAGTGATCTTTCCATCAGGCGAACCGTTCGCTCGTTTGCCCACTTTTCGTAGAAAAAAAGACAAACCACGATAAGTCAAATGAAAGCTGAATACAGTAAAGGTAAAACTACTAACGTTATGTACTACAAGAAACATTTAAATATAATAATATAACGATTTAAATTTATTAAAGCTAACCAATTGTTATTATTTATCACTTATATCTTTACTGTAATAAATCATTTTAATTCTACATATCCAACAACTAATGACAAGTTTCCTTCTACGATTTCATTATTAGATATATTTTATAGAGTATAAAAGACAGTCGAACGTATTTTGTTATCGCATTAAGTATTCTATTAATACAAAACTAGTCGAATGACTTGTTCCATAAGAATATCTAATATGTATAACTTAACATGCTTTAAACCTCGCCGACATGTCATATTATTGTAATTATCATCTAAGCTAAGTATAATATAATGCATTTCAATAATATTAAGATAATCATATTCACTGCACAGAAGTAAAGTTTTTTTTTTATAAAAGTAAGTAAAATAATGAAATTTATTTAATTCTGTACGTTTTAAAGAAAATAACGACAATATGAAAAAACCGAGATACGAAAAAGAAAAATTCTCGAGTAACGGTTATAATAAGCAACAAAAAATTCTTTTATGCATTGACATATTTATCTAACTATACACGATATGTCCTGTTATTATGTGTTATTGTCCTTCGCCGATAAGAAACTAAAATATTGTTACGATATGGAAATATTTAAAAAAGTATATAACAAAATTTACAGCAGAACAATGCTTATAAGAAACTAAAATATTGTTACGATATGGAAATATTTAAAAAAGTATATAACAAAATTTATAGCAGAACATTGCTTCAAGAACTTTATCTGTAGTAAACAGCATTGTGTTATTAAATATTTTCATAAAAATTGCAATCGCAAGCCACAGAAATATATTGAACACAGTTTATTAATAAGTTTTTATAGCAATAATAAAGAGCGTAGTGCATGGGCGATAAGATGTTTCATGATTTGTACCCTATATCACTTAAATCCACATCGTCAACAGACCTTATCAGTTAACAGACCTTGTAAAATACTAATTTTCTATTTTAATTCTGAACAATTTGAGAGCATGTTCCTCGATAACAACTATAAATTCCCGGTTGCATCACGGCGTAATCACGTAAATGCAATTACCTGTATAACCGTGTTCGAAGTTGTTGATTGTGAATCATTTACAAGGAAATACTTTTATCCATTTGAGTCACGTGAATTACAACAACATTATCCTTGAATCGATAGAACTGAAGACTACTTTATACAGTGTTGAAACTCCTATCCCCTTAAATGTAATACAAAAGATTATATCAAAGACAGTTTGTAGTGTAAAAACTAAAACAGCAAAGGACATGAAGGAAATTATACATGGAAGACTTTTTAGATTATGTAATTAGTCTCGAACGCACTAACCTGTTCGTCCCGTAAAATGTAAAAAAATCAAAATTTAGAGAAACCATAAAATTTCAAACAATTATACTTTGCCTAAGCTATAATTTCGTCAACGAAGAAGAGTAAAATTGTAAAATATTAAAAATAAATTTTCACACTTCATTCTGAATACCAATAAAAACCATTTTGTAAAAATATCGTTGCTATAAAACAATTCTAGAAACCGTTACACATATGTTTAGAAACATGCAAATTATAGTAATTTTACTGCGAAATAGAAACGTAAATGTATGACAATTGAATAAGGAATCTAAAATTTGCAAAAATGTCTTCACATTTTTCAACTAATTTGTTATTCGGATACCACTTGTTCACCCTTAACCAGCTTCATGGTTAGACAGTGGTAACTGTTTCTATTCCGATACAACACGGTGAAATGGTTTTTTGAATACACCTGGCTAGCGACCACCAGCAATCTGCCGCCAAGGGATCATTGTTAAGTTCCGGCATATATGTATGCGAGCCAGAAAATTCTGAGCTAGCACGCATCACTATCTACGGCTTCATTTTCATTTAACATCATGTGAAATTGACGTTCATCATGAATTTGCTCATTGCCGGTATAAAGTCTGGAATTGCGTGCCCGACAAAACTGAAATAAACATCAATAAAGCCATATAAATAATTAAGAAAAATCGCATATGTTTATTTATGTATTACATGTGGAATACAAAGGAACTTAATTCCCCGATAGCATTCTCTCCCAGTAAACCCAAGGTGTGGAGAAAATATGAAGGAAGGAGAAAAATTTAATTTGGAAAAAATAAAGAAAGAAATATAAATATTAATTATCTATAAATAACTACACACTCATACACACAAGCATATATGTACATATATATAAATATAAGCATTATTTTTTTTACATATAGATAGGTATACAAACAGTGAAACAAGAGACTCCGTTGCTTTTGTCGGTGATTTCAAGCGCAAGTGTAGAATGTATTAATTACACACATTTCTAACAGGAAAATCATTAATTGAACATTTACGCAGATCTTCAGCGGCCCAATTCGTAAATAGAGGAAACAATTTTTCCTAACAGCAGTGAACAAAATGCCACTACCAGATTGACGTATCTTAATTATTTTGTAATTACTTAAGTCATCAAAAACAAATAAATGTATAAGTGGATCAGTAAAACCAATTAAATAGAAAAGTTTACTAGAATTTAATTACTCACAGTTGTGATTAACACAAACCAAATATTTGTCTCAATGTTTTACTAGACAATATTTTTGTTAAAATGAAATGAACAAGACGAATTTGATGCCAATTTAAGTACAAGTATAAGCTTGTTTTTAAACGGTCAATTAGGTTAAAGAATTTATTACTCTACAAATGTAGTAGCTATTAACAATAACATTTTCCATCGCTTCTATAACGCTACTACCTTATTATAACGCAATTGATTGTAAATTGAATGTCATTAAAATGTATATGTTAAATAATTATTTATTATAAACCTTCAGACACTATGATTATAAAGAAACTCTTTATTTCTTTTAATTTTTTTATTAAAAAAATTATTATTAAAAAGAAAAAAATTTAAATATAAAAAAGCAATAACAATCATTGATTTATATAACAATTATATGCTAAATATTATTCGCGAATTCTAGCGTTTCGGACTTGTAAAAATGTATTAATTTTGTTTGTCTCGATCTACTTTCTTCATTTACGTGTAATGTATAATTACTATGCGCATACTAATTGAGAGATAGGGTAATGCGCAGTGCGGGCTTATACGATAAAATTTTTCTAACACGTCGCCCTGACTTTAGCGTCAATAAGATAGGCCAGTTGACCACGAAGCTATCATGTCCCCCGAGACCATAGCAATCTCCGAGGGAGCGGTAAAACACCAGTGTTCCCAGTTAGACCTTTCTAAAACATTTTACCGCTTATTTTCATCGAACCAGCTATATACTAGATTTTTTAGTATAGTGTAGCGAAATGGAGTATTTGTTTTTGTTTATTACATCGTTTTAAATCAATATACTCGGTAAAGTGCAGCAATGAATGCTCGAAAGAATATCCATCTGACAATTGAATAAAAAAAATAATTTTTTAAACACGTTGTGCTTATAGTGAAGTATGAAACTTGGCACAACTGAAGTTTATATTAAGGATTATGGAAAGTTAAAAATAAAGGTAAAAAGAAAACAGGATCATAATTGTTTACTCGTTCTTTATAAAGTGACAATATGTCAATGTTTGACATTGCAATTTATGTATATCAACAGTTAATTTTACAAAATATAAAAATAAAGAACATATTCGTTAGGAACTTCGATAACAAAACGGATTGGCACTTAATACATGTTAACTTCATTGATTAACTCGTTCGGTAAATATATTTATAAATATATATATCTCTTAGTTAAAGTAATAAGTTATAGAATTTATAGTCTCTCAAATAGTTCTCTGCTTTTTACTAATATGAAAAAAAAGAACATGATTTAAGAGAAAATTGTACGTTTCTAGACAGATTATAAAATTCTTAAGGTACTTCATATCACCTATACATGAACCATAATTGTACTAACTTTGTTAAAAAGGATCACCTGGATGCCGTCAATAAGTAGAAATATTTTACGCCGGACAATCTATCTCCCATCCGCCTGAAAGAGCCAACCCAATGTTCAACGACCCGTAACGTTGTGTGGGAGCGAGTGAGAGAAACTGATAATCATGCATAAATGTATGTGTATTTCTGTAGAAATTCTGATATCTTTTTAGTAAAACTACAAATTTTTATAATTATTAACGTCGAAAATTTGAATCAATATTAAACTCTGCATATTATATCGCATGTTGTCATTTTGTGTAGTCTTACAATGTGTTAAGTTAATAAGTACCATTGCTCTGAGATAAACAAAATAAACCGCAACGGAATTTATTTCATATTTTACTGCCATCGCCATAATTTTGCGGCTTATATTATCTTGGACAAGATTTGAACCGCACACAACATACACCCGCGAACCCTTGTTATTTCCGCTCATTTAACGGAAAATTTCATTGCTAATAAATAGAAGCATATTTTAATACCGCTTTACTCTAACAACTTTTCGCTTAAAAAGCCCCTACAACTTGAAACTTTATGTAATTTTATTAATGCTATAAAAGTACTTAAGGTAACTTGAGAACTCTTGATGCATTGTTCCGGGATTTAATCTAGAGCTCTTAATAAATATTCTATATATTTAAATGCTGAATGAAATGAATTTCGTTCATTAGTGTCGACTGTTTTGAACTTGTTTTTTAAGAAAAATCATTGATATACGTTTTTATTCATTTAGATAATATAATTAGCATTACATGAAAGAATCTTGAACTCGGGATTTTTTTAATTATCTAAAAGAAAATGATACTTAAATGTTCTTTTAAATCTTAATTATAAACAATGTAAGGTCTGTTATACATGTACTAAATTATAAAGTCACTACTTTTAGCACTGTAATATTTATAAAGGAGTGTTCCCAGATTTGTATTTCCTTCACGTATTGCATAAGTTACTTTATAAAGCTTGATATAACTGTGCATGATTATGTTTGACTTAACGTAAAATGCATGTCCCAAGATTCATATCTCAAACGCAATTCTGAGACGGGATTGCAGCCATGTTAAATATATCTTGAGTGTATTTGTTATTCGTAATTCGTTTGTTTACATTATCAAAGCAACTTTCAATACAATCTTGTTGAAGAAAACACATTTCATTATAAGTAGATAGTAAGCTACCTTTTAATCTAACTTCGTAATAAAGTCTTAACCAACAGGGTGAAAGTAATTTCATCCCTAGCCTCTCCCAC
>DWQX01003319.1:0-18220 GCA_018245475.1 Pharmacophagus antenor
GTTTCGATAAAGCTGTAATAGTCGTCTAAGACTAACAGCGCTAACTTCACCGAATCCAGCAGCAGCAGCAGCAGGTTATGTAGACAGGTTATTAATCAATATTAATATGGAATGTAAAAAAATATCACCAGTCATTGAGATTCAATCTAAAGAAACAAATAAATTTGACCTTACAAAAGCCGTTATATCAAATCAATTCTACATTTGATAAACTATTTTCTTGTCGACGACGGACGGCGGGAACCTTTACGAGGCTTTATCAGTAGCTATACGAACATGACCGCACACACGCCGCAGAAGTCAACAACCCTCTACTAATTAAACAACACCACACTTTTTAACAGATTGCTGTTTATTCTCTTCTGTCCATTTTCTGTTGAGTTACATAAAAAGACAACATAAATTTGTATATTTTATATTAACTTAAAAAGAAAATTTGACTCTCCGTGTTGCATAGATTTATCTCTTGCTTTTTACACTGAAATTCCGGGTTAGATTTCCGATCCACATGAATAGTGTAGTCCGATTACTGGTAAGGCTGTAAATAAAATCCCTGACCACCCATGTTAGGGGAATAGAGCAGTCTTCCGGTTAAAACAAAACCGGAAGACACTTTAAAAAAAAAATTACTGGTAAGGCTTTTCGAACTCATCTGGCTAGCTACCACCTTTCTTTGGAACAAATGTGAGAGCCATAATATTCTAGGCGAGTACTTAACCACCCTCCTTAGCCATAGCCTCCTTATCACTTAATATCGTGTCACAATAAGGTCAAGTGTTAGTTAGCCTATAGCGGATAAAAAAAAGGGTTGAAAAGCGAAATACCTAGTAAATTGGCGCCTTGGTCTCTGGCGGCGCCTGTCAGGGACTGCACGCGTTGAAGCAAAGACTCGCGCGACTTGGCAGGCGAGGATGGTGCCGAGGTGCCTCGGGAGCCGCCTCTCAAGTTGAGCGAGAGGTCACCCCCCGCAGGACTGGGGGCAGGCGCCGGCACTCCGGACGCGCTACTGATGCTGCCGCCAGTGGCTAAGATACGATACATTAATTTAATTTACCGAACATTCAGCATGTTAGATCTAACGTACCACCGTTTCGTACATTTACTTGAATAGCAAATCTTTTTTAAAAGGTTTCTCTAATTTTCAGATTGATTTAAAAGAAAAAAATAATGAATTATTAATTTTTAAAGCGCTGATAACTGTCATAAGTTATTCCTATGATTATGAGTTTCCGCTGGACGTTTCCACTTATTTTTTATGCAATAAATATATAAAATAAAGAAAAAGTTTCAAAATTTTGTCAATAGTAGACAGAATTATGTTATCGTCTTTAACGTTATCATGCACAACTTTCATGAAATTTGTTTTTTTTTTTATTTTGTCTTTTCCGGCTTAAAGAATGTTAATTTTAAGATATTCCGCTGTATCAAAAGAGTAATATGATAAAATACAGAACGAATCATCGTTAATTATTTGATCAAATTGGTATACACTGACAACATTTTTCACATGTACCATACCCTGTGAGACCGGCCTTTGATGCTGCTGCGGCTTGGGCTGGATGGTGGTGGCCGGACGGCCGGTGTACGGGTCCACCTCGCCCTCATCGCACTCCGACTGCAGGTCCCCGGAGCTGAATCTACGCAACGCCTCCACTGAACTACGCGGCCACCGCGACACCGCGCCGCGCCGCGACAGGGACACGCGCAAAGGAACCGAAACCACATGTACACAATGTAGCCACTCATTGCCGCCATTTTACATTTATCACAAAAATTAATAACCCTTCTATTCATAATAACCTATGAATGGATATGCCATCCAATGCGAACTAAAAATAACTAAATTTAATTTAACATAACTATAGTATTGATATTGAGTCATCATAACTTTAGTTAAATTTGATACTCTAATTAGAAAACTTTAGTGTAATTCATCTTTTTGTTTTTTTAAAGAAACAGTACATTACAGTGTACATTAATAATTAGTTTTATTAGATATTGCCTGGTTATGTGTAAAAGATGAACATTTATAATTAAATTAAGCTCCACGTAAATAAACAAACTCGCTAGAACAACATCGAATGACAACATTAATATCAAAATGAATAAAGCGCCATGCATAATAATGGTCCATTCTGTGGATTTCTTGAAAGGTAAACAAACAAAACTGTTCGCGGTATCAGCTGTCATGGGTGTAGATAATTGAACGAATGAGTGGTGCTACACAGTACATGATCAGCGGGAATTGTTGATTAGGGTTTCGGAGGATGAGTGCGGATAGGAAGCAGCGCAGTGAAGCGTATCTTCTGACTTATCACAGTGGAAAATGATGGTAAAATCTTACACATAGAATTTTATTAGTAATAAAGATTTTATTTTCTTTTATTGTTTAATTACACTTAAAGCGTTTATTAACACGATCAACAAAAAGCGTAAAAGAATCACAAATTATTGTGCAACTATACAGTTGAAAATAATAATAATTAAAGAATGAAATAAAATCTCATTATTATTTTTTTTAATTTTAATATCTATAATCGATAAAAATACACTCACATACAAAAAACACTTATATGCACATGCACGTGAAATAAAACTTACTTGATATATTTAGAAACTGAGAAAATAAATCGAAGTTTTAGTTTAGACCTACCTTCTTTTCAGGTAATTGACATTTGAGGTGAAGGAATTTCGAAAGCTTGAGAAAGACAGGGTTGAAGTGGTCGCGGCCTGTGGGCCACAGATTCCAGGGCACCCCGACCGCTCTATTTTGACTGCTCCTGATTTTGTAATTAATATCAATAGTTATACTAAATAACATATAATATATGTAACACTATCTAATTATTTAAGTAACGTCTGTTTGTGTCTGCAAACTGAATATAAATTAAAAATACAATACCTAATATTACTTGTGCCTACTTACTCTTGCCAATCAATTCCGCTGTCAAACTTTTTTAATCCTTCATAGGTTTGACTTTAACTTTCACATAAAGAAGTAACAATGAGCCCGTAGAATGTGAAGTGTATTCGCCTGGAATACTTCGACTCTGACATGCATGATTACCGTAGCAGCAGTGTTGTTAAGGTGAAAAAATGACATAGGGTGGTAGCTAGCTAAGAGATTTCCAAATAACTCTACTACGATTCACACTCCACTACCCTTATAGCCCCGGATTCGATCTAGGGATCTCCGTGTTATAAGCAGTGAACAACTTGTTTCAAGAGGCACTTCTATAATCAAAGATATTGCCGTGTTTCGATTACAGAACAGAACTGCTAGAGCTTTTGTAATTAAGAAGGTTAAAGGCATATATGTATGTACCACCACGTGTCATTAAGGGATGAGCGTAGTGTTGCCTTCTCGCAAAATATACTTCTGGCTTATTTCTATGCAAAAACAACTAGTAACTACAAACTTAAACAATCATAGCTTTTTTATTAGATAGCGGCCACGCAATTACTAGCAGTTATATTTCGAGTAGAGTGATAAAGTCCAGAGATTAACCTATTGTTTTACGTTAACTGAGGACAGATCAACAGTTGTTAAGGTTAAAGTTAAAAAATAAATAATATTTTCACATTTCTCTTGATTGTATACTGAAAAAAACTACTTTATCGTTAAATTCAAAGTAATCACCTCAAAATAAAGAAGAGAATGTCATCATAACTTATTTACACTTGACACAGGTACATAATACCGGGGGAAAAAGATCATTCTTATCACTTTGTTACTTACGACATTTTCACTTCTTTATCCATTTAAAAAAAAATATTATCAGTCAATGATTTTCTCTAAAATTTATTACCCTAAAAAATTTTACTCGGAAGTATTACAGCGATGTACAGCAGCGATGCAGCAGATGCGCAGGATTACAGGATAAGAAGCGCTGCAGGTATAAAGGTGAAGTAGAACTACCTGAAAAATATTCTTAGTTAATAAGATTTTCAAAATTATGTGTCAAAAAACTTGAATTATGAATATACTTTAATCTTAATTAATTTAAATAACTATGCAGCCGTTTTTGGAATAATTGATTAACTAATAAATTATTTTTAGCTACTTTCAATACTTAACATCAAGATCTAAATAATAATGTACGACTTTTTTTGTAGATAAAGAATAAAACAGTGGTATTCTACATTCCGAATACTACATTCCGAAATTTTTATTTTTGCTCTTTGTCAACTTTATAATTAATTTTGTAATAGCTATTAAATAAAGTCATTTTGCCGATAAAAAATGTAAATATGTGTAAAAACAAAAAAAAGTGTCAATGACATGGATGTTCACATCACGAAAAAATTATTTTAAATTTAAAAGGTATCAAAAGCCCGGTTAAAGACTTGACTAAATTAATAAGATTTTCTTAAATTAACTTATTTTCTTGTTATTACAATTAGTAAGTTTTATTTTCATAAATATAAAGTGTAGAATTGTATAAAATTTCTTTATAAGAATAGAAAGCAATATGAACAATATTAGATATTCATTGTAGTGTTGTGTAGTGTTTAATATTATCATTGGTAGTAATAATATTAAAAATGTATATTTTTTTATTTCCGTAATACCTTTTCAAAACTTTAATGCTGTAAAATTACAGCTATAAACAGTTATACTCATATATTTCACTATGGGTAGCGGTGCTACCACGTCGTAAATGTTCGCCCCGCTGAATACCTTCTTGACCCAAAACGTGACATATTACATAGATATATCTGCTTGTACTTCGGATACTGAAAGAACCGATAGCAACACCGACATCTTAAATAATCACGAAGCAGAAATTGTGGATTTACTGTAAAGTGATCGTCATTCGATATTTATATTCATTTAATAATAATGATATTGAATTATCAAAGGATAGATACAATAATCTTTAAAATTGTAACTATAAAAATAAAAACACTATTTTTACAATTACTATTTTAATCCTTTATTCTTTATGTCTTAAAATATTTGGACGCCGGCAAGTATCGTAAAAGCTATCCGAAGTTATAATTCCTGTGCAAGACCATTAATTTTTTGGGGTTTATATTTTAAAATAAATTAACCTTTTTATTAAGCTATACATTTCGACATCAAAGAGTTAGTCACTCAAAACCGTTGTAATTTCCCAACACTCAGCATGCAAGGATACATTACCTAGTGTTATAGATCGTTACGCAACCCTTCAGAAATATCCATTACTAGACCATCAAGATGTCATCCACACATATAAATCTTTTTTTCAAATGGAAAGCTACTTTGATTGCTTTCTGAATCAATTGACCCGAATGTTATTTTATTTGGATAAATAAATAAAGATAAAGAAACAAGACTCCCAAGAGGAGGTGGAAAGAAAATCAGAGAATGTAATTTTCTTGACGAAAACTTCAACATTTGTTGGGTAAATTGGTATTTTATTATACATTAAAAGATTTGTTTTTAGTAATTTATTGACTATTGACAGACTTATAGTTTGTTCCATTGAGATCCGTGGCATAGTGCTAAATGTGAAATTATAGTGAACTTTTAATGAAAATTTTTAACTTTGAACAACTTTTATGTGTATATATATACCACCATATAAGACCACTACAGGCGACACAATCGCCCTCCTGTCTTTTCGCGATCAACCAGGTTTAGGGCCTAATTTGTTACGCAAGAATCGTATTTAATTATTTACATATTTTGTAATCAAAGTAAAATATAATCTAGAAGTTGAGTTTAAACTTAATTACAATTATGTACAATTTTCATCACATAGGAAGTACAAAAACACGTTTTAACAATTTATATCTCTAATAATGCTAAATTCGGATGTAACGTTTTTCATTCATTATTTTACAGACGTTCAACGAAAAGAATTAGTACAGTCCCGCCTAGAATCTAAAAGAAAATACAATCGTAGAAAAAAGGAGAGGACTGAAGGGAATATGAATCATTAGTATTCTAAACATGAGGCCGATATCGAAACCAACTGATTTACAAAAAAAAACAAAAGCGTTATACTTTTGAACCTATATGACAAATACAACATTTTTTAAAATTAAATATTTGTTCCAACATTATTATACGGAGTAATGTTTGATAAATATGTAACAAGAAAAAGAAAAACAATTTGTTAATCGTATAACTTTTTATTAATCTGATGAAGCCTTTAAAATATTATAAATTAAAAAAAAATATTTTAGTGTATATAATCTTAGAAAAATATATTTTCTTTACGAAAATTTTGTGTTTTTTATTCATTTTTAAATATTACAATTTTTTTAGGAAACAGAAACAGTGATAGGGAATAAAAAAACGCAATAAAATTGTATTATTACGAATATTTGAAACTGTTGTTATCATTACTTTTTGCTAAAAACGTTTAACCTCATAGCCGAACTCATCCCCGCCCTATATTCTCTGTTGAACTTAACCCCGCTTCCAAAATACAAGACATTTTTTCCTGTACCATGAGTCTCGTCACACTTTTAATGAATGAACTAATAATTAAATTTTAGCAAATGACATTTTCATACAACATTCTGTAATAATAAATACTTTGTACTTACAGTTTTTAGGGCGAGACTAAGAGGTTGGAAGTTTCTTACGGAGCACTGGCGGCGCGATAACGTACACGAAAATGAGTGAAATGGGGTGCCTACCGAGGCACTGATATGAAAATCGGCGGAGCAGCGCAAGCCACAGAGTTATTGATTTTGGGCGGCGACTGCTTTTGCGTTCACAGCGTCCCCTGTTACCAACAATAGACAACAAAATAACTCCTAAATGGGTACTAGATGGCGTAATATTTATTTTAAATTTTTTTTGCGTGATAATGACTGCAATAAAAATTCTAACTTATTTTAATTTATTTGTTTCATTTTTATGTCCTAGTAACTACTAACTGGTAACTAGACTGTGTTACAAGCTGGGAGTTACAACTTTTATTATTATACTACTTCATAATCACTACATCGATAATAAAATCATATGTTGAATAAATCCTGTAACAATAATGTTATAGGGAAACCAAAACATTAAGAATTATTTTTAAAGTTATTGGCAAAAACTGTTCTTTGCTGATTCTAAGGAAAAGCTTATTGACTAAAACAAACCTTTACAGCCCTAGAACAATTAGAACTATGAGATCCATTATTTTGAGAATGTATTTTGTATAGAATAGAATTTAAAATACACATAATAATGTTCCTTGATTTTTAATCTATTAATTTATTCCGAAAAAAAGATGCCTAAATATGTGAATTTAATGTCTTTGAGTATTTTCTGCCTGTCAATCTAGGACAAATTTAATGCAAGGTGCGGTATGATATGGAATATATAACAGTATTAACAGTTTAAAATATACACAAACACTTGTACATACATACATATCTGATAAAGCTTACTACATTATTACATTGTGCTTAATATGGAGCTGGATTCAAATTATCATGATTTTTATAAATTATACAATGTGTGAAAAACGGAACAGTATTGTAATCTATACATATAAAAAAGTTGTAAATTACTGATTGACTTATATATCATTGCATAGCCTAAATTACTTGTCTAAGAGACAATTGTTTGTGATGTGTATGTATCCAGTAAGAAAGGTTTTCGAAATTCCTCTCCAAAGGAGTTTCAGGGAACGTTCAATTTTCACTGGAAGTACATAATTAATTAATAATATAAGAGTTAATGAGTTATTACATTGGTTCAAATTAGGAATAATCTTAATGTTAAATATAAAAATACCACGCCCAGGAAAGCAGGCGCCTCACGTCTAATACTGTACACGAGTACAACCTATCACTGTTCAAGTAAAAATAAAATTTTCATCTTATTATGGTATTAGAACTTATAGTAGAAGCATATCACATGTCTTAAATCTATCACATTTAAAATTAAAACTCAATGTTAGGATAATCGAAATAACAATTGAGTATGATATATGAAGTACATTTACAACGAACCAACAATAAAGTTAACTAGGTACCTAGTTACCAAACATAAAATGCCTGATGTAGCAAAAATTTAAATCATTAATAATTATATCTATTTCTATATTTATATATTATTATGAAAGGTTAAATATTGATAAAATAAACGTTCTCTTGAAATTCAAGATATATAAAACAAGTGCATATTAAAAATATATTTTTCATTTATTTTATTTATTAAGGGTTTAATTAATTTACAAACAATTATTCAAGTTTATTACGTCGTAACGCGTTGAATTCTTTTATACAAGTTAATACAAACTATTGCTACTAAAGCTTTTTTACTCTATTACGTCAAAAATTAGAAGTGTATCAACGCGTCTATCTTACATACGATAAAAATGTAAAATATCAAGTTGAACCACAGGCTTGCAGAAAAAGGTATAAAACTAAAAGTGCAGACTAGCTCGAATACAAAACGAAGAAAAAACGGAGAGTTTCGGAAGGATCGGCGGGTGCCATACCTGGCGGATTGTATCTGTAGTGAACATTATGCATATAGGAATTTCATTTGTGTGCGCGTGTCGCAATTGCAAGCAGCGCAGCCCACCGACGCAACATTACGTAGATTAAAGCCGTTCACAAGCAAGTCTGCAAACCTTTATTCATTTCTAGACATCCAATGTTTCACTAAAATTATAATTTATAATTAAACTTAGTGAAATAATAAAAGTCACAAAACATTAATACATAATATAAAAGACCGGCAATGTAGCTGCGACTACCCGAATATTGCGGCTGTCAATGGGCAAGATTGTTCTCTATTTATCACGTTATTCTCTTGCTCGTTTAGTTACTCCGTCTATAAAAAACATATTTATAACAATGGTAGGCTAACACTTGTCCACAATTTATATGTTGAATAGTTTGAATGGTATGGTTACTATATGGTATGGTACAACGTTACGAAAAATACTCGGTTTCTTATCGATATCAGTCCCAAAATACAATAATACAAACAGCAATCAGTTATATATAATATGGAAGTGGTAGCATCTACATTGGTTCAAAAATTCTTTAGGTACCAAACCACCATCTATGTCGCCCCCAGAAACAAACCAGAGACTCTCGTGTTACATAACCAGCGTCAGCCTTTGCGTTACGGAAATGGTGTAAAAATTTAACTTAGTTAAAAGCTTTAATAGTAGCGTATATTTGTAGCTAAGAAGGATAGCTCATTACTGTATTTCAAAATCAAATCGAATATATGCTTCAATTCTAACTACGTATAAAAACAGAAATTTTACTTTGATTTTAGCATTACATTTAACTTTCAACTCTATCATTAAACGCATATACGTCTCGAGATCCCATTTAAACACAAGTACACTGTTATGAGTAGATGGCATGATAATATTATAATTATATTCTTTTTATTAAAAACTAATATAGGTTGTATAAATGTACGCCGTAAATGGTATGTGTGGGCTATAAAACAATAGGCGCGGGTGTAGACGGGTCCGTTCGTACGTACAGAAAGTAAAGTTTGTTATTTAGTGGTCGGTGCTCGGCTTACGGCCAGTTGGCAGTGTCAGTGTGACTCGATCTCGCGCATCGACCGCCCGTTATGACGCGCTGACGACCGTTCGCAGCCCACCGTTGTAAACACTGTGACAATCTGTGGAACGTTTAATTGTAGAACATGTGGTCAACATTATGTTACGTACTTGGCGCCGTATTGCTGGCAACAACAGTAGCCCAGGTGACAATTGATTAATGTAACTCTACCATATGACAGCTGATGATATCAGCGCTTACAATAACATAGAAGCGTAGGAGTTATTTTTATTAAAATGTTTTTTGTTAGAACACACAGCTCTAGCGTCGGTTTTGTATTTATTTGTTTTCATGTTTACGCAAACATTACTGGTAATGTTATTAAAGTTACATTTAGTACTAGTATAATAAGAAAATCGTCTGTACGTGTACATAATAGATATAAAAACAAAAGTAACGACAAAAACTATTACAAAAGAATCGATTAATACTAATTGATTTGATAATTATCGTTGAAACTGTACGATTTTCTTTATAGGGAAGACATAAATTAGTGAAAAAAAGTTATTTACCGTGTATAAGGTAGTGAAAGTAACTCGAATGTGTACTAGTGCATAAAGTATAACCAATAAGCAATTAATGAAATGTAAAATAATAAAGTGATAATCATTTTTGTTTTGAAACGTTTTAGATGAGCTATGAGAGTAAATACACATTACTGTTACGTGCAACAACGTAATACTTGTAACCCAGTTAATGTCCGTAACACAGACCGTACAACACTAACTTTACAGCTCTTGATATGGAAACACGTCTACATTAGCTGTTAAGATTATATTCATTAATAAGTCTGAACGTGAAACTAACTTCTAATACAATAACTATTATTTTATGCATATGAAAATGTAAATTTTGTAACTTAAAAGCGTTATAAAATTACACTTAGTTATATTAGTACGCGTTCTTATTTAAATACGACCTTGAAATTTCCTTTGCTGTAATAAGCAGATTTGTACACATTCGTATTTACGTCGTTCGTGCAAATTGGTAAAACCTTACATTATTTGTTTGTTTTTCGATTTCAAATAACCAATTTTTACAACTATTGAATAATATGTCTTATGTCATTCGATTATGTTATCGAAAATCAACCACCATGTACATATGTAAATGTGTGGGTCTATTCAATTCCACTATTGTCTGCGCTTCTAGATACGGGATATAGAGCCTTACCTCTTCCCATATAAGGCTGTGGTGTACGACAACCTTTACGGCTATTAGTGAAACACGCTGAGCAAGGCTACTTGCGCCTACGCAAATATTTAATGAAATAAGCTATGTACTCACAAATATTCAGCTAGAATCATTTCAATTATCCGTTATTTAAATACGGAGTTAGCGAACGGTTATTTTATTGAGAAAGATTAAAAGCTGTAGCTTTAAAAGCGAGATCAAGTTTTCTTTTTTATAAAACATTTAAGAGGCGACACAGGGCATTCATCTAAGAGTTATCAATGCGACTACTCATTCCGATGACATACTCGTTAAGATTTTTACACAGCAACACAGAGCTCTCATTGTGTGTATTTATCTCAAAAAAATAATGAATTTTACTACTGCACCTCACAAACCGAAATAAAAAAATATAAGTTTCTGCTGCATAACGCAAAAATAGACCCTGCTATGGTACCCATTTAAACGGTATCTGGCAACAGAAAACTTCGACTAGCACATTATCTGTACTAGAATCATCGAATTATAAGACCGTATTGAAGTATGCTGGCCTAGTCGTAATGAGCACATTGGAGTTATAAATCATATTGTTTGAATTTAATTTACTTTTCAAAAGACAGATGTAAATAAAAACAAATCAGATTGATTGTTATTTCATCAATTAATGTTTTCTTACATTTCACGTAATATTTTCTGGGATACATATAGGTATAGTTTTAAAACTGTTTAGCACTACATTCCTATATACTCTTTATATTATCATACTCGTATATTTTCAGAAAGAATACGGAAAATACTCCTTCAAATCAACCTTACGGACAGTCAAATTCCATTAGTTTTAGTATATTAGCAATTATTTGTGAGCGTATATATTATATTAAGGAATACTTTGGATTACGAACATCCGCCTGATCTGTTTTACGGAGAAATATAAAACATCCGCTACCATCCTGCTAAGGTTTGCATAAAAAAATTACATATATGAAATATTGTCCACCACAACAGAACGAATGTCGTGAGGTATAAAATATTATTATCTCATGTTTTACAAAAATCACTTAAAATATAATCAATCTCAATGAATTTTAAAACCTGTATTAAACTTTGAATTGTGAAAGATTATAAATGAATTTTTCATAATATATGTAATTTCCGGAAGTATGGACAGATTTTTCATATTTATATTCCCACTTATAACTTAATTTATAAGGATTACTATAAAAAAAATAACAATCTGTTAAAAGAACTTATAAAACATCAATCTAAACACCAGCTGTGCCTACGTAGGGACTATCAGTTATGCAGTACGAGTTGAACCGACATAACTATCATTCATGGAAACAACTGTGACTCAAAGGTATATTGACTCATTACGCATACATAGTGCGCTTTACCGTCACAACAATGAATCACATTACAAAAATATTAAGTTTTATTTAAAATAAGTACGGATAGGAAAATTCGTATGTTTTTGTGATAAATTCGTATAACATAATATTAAACAGGATGGAGTAGAATTAAAGCAAAATAAAAATAACCTTCTGGATTATTTTTCGAGTTTGTTAGAATAAAAATTAAAAGTAAAGTCAGTAACGTTGTATAAAGATGTATACGTAACAATTACTTCGATAAAAGTAAATTAACAATTATCAGATAACTGTTTGAAACATTTGCATCATGCATGGGAATGAAGTTATTCATAAATATTATATAATTTGACATGGCATTAATAAATGCTTCTGTACAAATGAATCTATTTGTAATTGGCCAATCAATTCCACTAGTTCTCTCTTGCGGGTAGACGTCGAATTAAGTTTAATACAAGTTTGGATTTTAGCAAATAGTCGAATATAAAATCAGGGAGCTTATTCGAAATATCATCCCATATCTCAGAGAAATAAACGCATCGAGGTATTTTGTAAAATTCTACGTAGGTTTCTTAACTATTTGTCATACAAATTAAATTCGTGAAATTGATAAATGTACCATTTTACTTTTGTATTTGGCACCAACTTATATGAAAAAGTGCTTACAATTAAGACAATTTATTAACATAGTTATCATAGAAAGTTATTAAATAACTAAGAATAATCATAAGTACAACAAGTAAAGTGACATAGTAATGTTTTTACTTTTATATATGAATAAAATGGGCTGCTTCTGTAGATCTCTAAAATATTTCTAAAAATATAATAGAATTAAGTTACCTCTATCTTCGTTGTTTTTATAAACATATGGAATTCAAAATGCCAATGACATGACACGGTCACTTCTTGCTTTAACTTATTACTATGTCTCGATATTAGAAATAATAATATCACTTTTATTTAACCTGATAAAAATGCTTCCGCCATAGATTAAATTAATAATAAACCAACTAAACAGAATGAAATAATGTTGTTTTTGTAGTCGTATTATTGTAATTTTAAATATACGCTCTATCTGCAAAAGATAAGTTCCAGCGTGACATCACATTACATGGTGACAAATGGAACAAAACACTTCGTTGTAGAAGCCTAACGTGCGACGCATAACTATGGGGCTCTCAAGGAGAACCCCACTTTATCTGCTTTGAATGCAATGGAATTTTCGTCACCAATTGTTAAACTGCAATTTATGCTGAGCTCTCTTAAATATTAATTATTTTTTACGTTTGAAGTATGAATATATTTCTCGTATGCCATACTATATACCACATGCCGATTAATATAACCAAAAATATAATAATTTAAGAATAAATAGTGAAAAATGAACACGCATATTTGTAGAGACATTGAAAAAAAACATGTATTAAAGAATGTTACATCGATATACTGATAATAACATATTTACATTCTAAGGTAAAGACAATAGATATCTAGTTAATATTATTACACTAACAATATATAATACGACACAAACACAAGAAATTGTTGTTAATTAGTTATTTTAAAACAAGTATAATATTTTATATCATACATTATGTTTTAATATAACATTGTACACATAATAAAAGATTATTTCATAATCTAAAGTTAATTTCAATTCAAATAAAATGAATATAGTTTTTCAAAATAACCAATTGACGCCTGAATCGCCAAATGTAACTTATGTTAAATCAGTTTTTCGTAAATCTTATACCTGTTAACTGGAGCTCATAGTATTAATCGGGCTTAAGTTTGCGTGATCGCGTTACATACGCTGACACCGACGAGTACGACCTCAGCAAAACCGAACAAGGTTATGTCTTCCTCGAGCTTTGCCTGCGCGTGATTTTACCTGCTAGTAACATCACTTTTTTTAACAACTAACACTTGTCCTCGATTTCACGTGATGATATGATAATGAACCCGTATATGGTGAAGCGTGTTCGCCAAAAATAGTTCTGGCTCTCACTTGTATGACTACTGAAGCACAGGTGTTATGGCGGTAAATTGAAGCATTGGGTATGGTAGCTAGCCAGGCTAGTTCAAAAAACACTACCATCAATCAGACTTCTGTGGCCCGGAAATAGAAACCGACATCTCCGCTCTACAAGGCAAGCGGTAAACCGCTGCGCCACCAAGGCATATTGCTTAAACATTCCACTTTATGTTCTCAATCTGTAACTTCTCTGACAGTGCTGTAATCTATCACTCTGGCCAAAAGCAGGTCGGCGGACATCAAATGTCCACGATAAATGTAGTTTACCCGATATTTTACTTCCCCAGGAGCTCAGGCTCAATGACGAAAGCGTTAAAATTACTAGATAATGCCGTATTCTATTGAATTTATATGTACAGCTATTATAATTACAATTCATTGTGCTCGTATAACATTTGAGTAATAAGTAATTTATAAATTTTTGCTACATTACTACAAATTGTTGCTTTTGATATATATACATATCCAGCAATTTCAAATTAATGCATTTATTATAATTATACCATTTACAATTTTGTTGTTGTTTTGTAAATAACCGAAAATATGCTGAAATATGCAAAGCTACAAGATGTTAAACATGAAAACGATGAATAATTTGAGTAGGAAACAAAAAAATATCGTCGGACCATAGCAGTAATTAAAAAAAGTTGTTTATTTTATTTACTGTTAAAGTCAAACGAATTTGTGCACGTTCGGTCACATAGGGGCATATTATGAATAAACTATTCTATCAAAACAACCGTTGTAAAATTTAATTCCAAAATATGAAATAATATAATGCACGCTCGAGACGCTCTGATTGCTTCGGCAACCGTTGGCCATTACGATAAGTTTCCGGGAAGTGACCACCGCGCTGCACCTCCAACGGCTCGCTACGTTAACGCTCACCATCATCCTTAACATCGATCAGATAAGGTTCTGGCGGCATTGCGCAACGGTCAAGTTTTACACGAGGACAGTGGAATTGCCATTTATTTAACACCTTTATAAAAATCAATTCAAAATCATTTCAGGAAATTAACATTAATCCTTTTTTTTTTAAATAAAGCCACGTTTTGAGTTTAAAACGATTCAATTTTAAACAGAATTCACATTTAAAAACCATCTGTTTGATTCGGCCGAAATAAACATTCAGTCCAGTGGTCTACGTATATTGTGATCTAACTCTATTATTTACAGATATAAAAAGTTGGAAGTATTTGATGGTTTTAGTACCTTCATCGCAGTCTTGAAGCACTGTACCAACTATGTAAAATTAAATATTTTATATTAATATCAGTACAAATTATTGTTGTAGTATGCTGTTCGTCTTGTGATACATATATGTTAACTTTGCCTCAGTATTGAATGCTTTTTTTTTAAATTGTGTAAATATGTAGATAGCATTGTGAAAACCCCGGCACATCCTCACCTCGCAAATTCCTCAATGCCTGAAGACTAAAGTCTTCAACCAGTGTGTCCTACCTGCGATCACCTTCGAAGCGGAAACATGGACTCTGACCGCTGGACTACTGACAAAGTCACTCAACGTGTGATGGAAAGAGCTACGCTTGGTATTTCTCTAAGTAATACGTTCCGAAACAAAGAAATTCGACGAAGAACAAAAATGGTCGACATAGCTCTCAAAGTAACCAAGTTGAAGTGGAAGTGGGTCGGCCACATCTGCCGAGTCACCAATGACAGATGGGGGAGGAAATTCTTGGTGTGGAGGCCGTGAAAAGAACGACGGTGTGTAGGGCGCCCTGCCACCAGATGGCCCGGTTATATAGTTAGGAAGGCGGGAAGCGGCTGGATGCGAAGAGCAGAAGACCGCATATGGTAGAAGGCATTGGGAAAGACCTATGCCCAGCAGTGGACTGACAAGCTGATAATGATGAAACATGTAGATAAGACCAAAGAAGGTATATAAGAAATACATAAAGACACTATTCTTTAATACAGGATTTTCAAAAACTTTATCACAATAATTGAGTACTTACGTCACGCCACATCTAAGTTATACACGAAACAGGCCGAAAGATTTAAAAGCGTGTCTGTAACACATTGTCTATTATTTTCATTTTAAACATTGCGAATCGTCTCGCATATAATGCTATGTAACTTTACAATTTTCTAATAGTCGTATAAACGGTGTGTTACTGCTATAAGTAGTTATTGTCGGTATACCTACTACATTAATTGTTAGTGTTTCTAATGATTTACAAGGTTAAATTTATCCTGATTATACAAAAATGTAAAGTTTTCGTTACACACTACCTGCGTAACTATTCGTCACTGTTCAATTTGTTCCACTGTATCAAAATTGAAATGCTTATTTTATTTTTAATATTAACGTTAAGAATTTCAATTGCTGAGTGAATCTAACAAAATCCAAATAAGATGTGGCAATGATGGTAATAGAAGTTAGATTTACAGCCGACAACAGATATTCTCTGGATAGTAAGTATACCATGTGATAATGTTGGAACAATTAAATTATTAGTAATATATTACTTAACCGTTGTAATACGTTCATGTAGAGGTATATTATTAATAGCACAATGATTACTACATTACAAAAACGTATCCAGCACAGCGCTTATTCTATCAATGTCTTCGGGTACACACCGTGCGGTAAGAGGCTAAACAAATGACATGTCATTAGATACAACTATCGGTCGTCCCGCTACCACTTGCAATCATTATTGACCACTTCCTATTCGCGAGCTCAGTGGTGTCCCTAACAATACATTACGGTTTCCGTGGGAAATTGCAAACTCTATTCAAAAAGCATTAAAGTGGAAAGGTGTACATTTTTGACATTAAAAATTTGACCACAAACGTCAAATAATCACCTCAAATTTCTTTTGGCACCTATTACAGTATTTTCTACTAGTCAACTCATAAGTAATTATGGTTCGTAAAAACAAATAAAACCAAACGACTAAACATAATAAAATTAAAAATAAACCAAATATTTATTAAATAACAGAATAAACTTTTAAAATAAAAATTGACAAATAATTTTGTACATCTATACTAAAATGAATAATTTAGATAACTCGATAACCTAAATGTTCGTAAGGGATATTAATCTGTGGAAAGAAATGGCGTTCAAAATTGCTAGTATGGTAATGGCTTAAAAAATGAAGTATCGTAAGGCTGATGCTGGCCACTCTGGTGAAGTAGTACGACGGTATCGCAGACGTAGAACCGGTTGTCTCGCTGGTTACATCAAACTCGGCACATAAAGGAGACCACTATCACCGGTGATCTCATATTTACAGCTTACATAATTATGCTACAGGTATTGGTCAAAGACGTACAAAGTTGTAAAAGTAATTATGAAATTAAATTATTTTTAATGATTATGATAATATTTTCTAAAAAATTCTCGAAATTTTCGAAAAAATTTTCGAAATGATACTACGGAACTCCTACCAAACCTATATGTAATTTTAGTTCATATAAGCTTTGAATGTATATAAATACTAGTTTTAATCACCGAAACTTCATTTTAAGTCGTAAAATTTTATTCATATTATAATTCAATAAAAACTACACTGTACCACTACAGTGGTTATTTTTTTTATAACGTATTTTACAAAAATGTATGAATATCATATTTCACACAGAAATTCATAAAAAAATTATGTATGTACCAGAGGTTACATTATAATTAAAGATCATGTTGAAATCGTACAATTCTAACAATAATATTTAGTACCGTTTTGTGCAATATTAACACAAATTGTTATTGAAAATTTAGAAAGGGTACAAATTCTGTAACGTTAGGCAAAAGTACATTATTATTACCATTATGCGCGTAGTTGTTTGAGCGTATCAAAGAACATCGCTCGGACAGGTGGGACTCACTGCTCGAAAGTCTCGAGCCCGCGCAGGACGCCTACTGGCGCCTTGCGAGGTGTCTCAAGACCAAGAGTAGCTCCCACGCCATGCCCCCGTTAGTTAGGGACGTCGATGCCGCGTTAGCCTTTAGCGACGCTGAGAAGGCGGATTGTCTCGCCGACTGTCTGGAGATCCAGTGTACTCCATCAGCTACACCCGCCGACCCTGCTCACCTGGAAGCAGTGGAGGCTGAAACGGCACGTAGGACTGCCCTCCCCCCGGAGGG
>DWQX01003320.1:0-18219 GCA_018245475.1 Pharmacophagus antenor
TATATATATATATATATGATTTTATTATCATACTATTAAAGCGGAACCTCTTAATAATTGTAAAGAAATTAAAATCTCAATTTTTGTGAAGGATTTCAACGCAAAAGATATTATATTCAAATTACTAATAGTTGTTGACGATCAAGGATACTTATTTATCTATTAAGATATTTGGACATGTCTGTTTTAAATGCCAAAATCAATGAACAACTAATTATACGACGGAAAAAACCCTCATAGTATTTATAATTAGACCCCAGTCCTCCTATAGAACTACCTATGTATATTCATGAGTTGTGACAGCGACTGTCTGCATAAATGACACTCAATATTAAGAAAAATATTTATTTACTCCAATATTAATATTACATTCGACGTTGTCCAGATAATATATTCCAGGATATTCAGATCGTGAAACGCCATACGGACAACTGACTGCTATTGAATCGAATGGGAATAACCAATTGTAATATTGTGCCTTTATGCCTCGGATCAATATTGTTCTTTGATATTATTTTTATCTTTGTTTAAGTACCTTGAGAACGTTTTGTGCTTGAAGATGTTATGGTATTATAAATAATAAACATCCTACTTAAAATTACTGGCTCAAACTGACACAACATCATTGTATATAGGGAACGAGTGCAATTGTACATGCATGCGAGACTTTATTTACAATGAGCTAATGCTTGATCTTAATTCCAAAATCAGTTTAGTGATAATAAGGCCGAATATAGTGGAAAATGATGATGATGAAATATATGAATAAGTAAACACTTATTTTGTTTGACAGTCGAAATACTGAATTGACCGACGCTACTCGTGTGGATTTAAATAACTATAGTAGCATCTAGTCACACAAGCCATGAAGTGTGAGAGGTTTGCTGTTGCCTTACGGAGTCAAACTTGGGCCCATTTTTAAAGACAAGCGTATACCTTACCGTCAGCTCATTTAGTTCGCATCATTGCTTTAATTTGTCAAGAAAGTGATACTACACAGAATGGATGTAAATAAAATTCCTCATCTTAATCATGCCCTAAGATAGTATTTTGTGAATCATTTACTGTTCATCAAATAAATTTGTGACTCACCGTAAAAACGTAAGTCCCAACGGGTTGCTCCTCTTTCACTGTAGGTTTGTAGTTCAAACATTCGGTAAACAGCGGCTTGTGGTTGTCCTTGACCGCTAGCTTTGGCGACGTCCCCGGTACGAACTGAAATCGCGGCGGGGCGTACCCCCTCAACGTTATTTAGCTCTAGATTGTTAACTAATGTCATTGGCCCATTGCTGACAAATGTATTTTAAAATATGTTAACATTTTCTAAGGCTCTAAATATATAATTAAGTCAAAATATGTATATGTACCTAATTAAAGGAGGTTACTATAAAGGAAAATTTCTACTTCGACTATTTGCTAAATTTGATTTGAATGAAAATAATTTTATATATTTATTTTCAATATTATATTTTAAACATACAATATCGGAAATAAGCCAGTATGAATTAAATTACCTTTGTCCAATGTTTTTGATGGCTGCTGAAAAAACACATGCAGCAAGTTTGTGCAAAAAAAAACTATTTCAATGTAAAATAGTAGTGAAAATGAAAATAAGACATTAAATGCACATTTCGTAATGACAATTTACTAATATATACAATACTTAGAAATTAAAAAAAAGCATAAAAACTACAAAAGCATACGGACAGAAGTAACCATCTATTAAAATGTAACCTTATCCACTGGTTTTTTTTATCATAAAAACAATCGAAACTATTATATCGAATGCATGCCTGAACATAAAAAAAAATAAATCACATTTACGAAACTAACTAAAACATTAACCTTACGTGAATTTGTATTATGTACCTTCCGTATTCCCTGAAGGCGATTGAAAACCATTATTACTATTAATATTAACAACAATGTATTTAATAACTATTATTTAATAACTTACATTTATCCTCGATAGCTTTAACGGAGATATTTGTTATGGAGAATACAGTTAAAAATTTACGTGTTTACGATACCGATATACATGCATACGATAACTATTTATTTTTAAGAATAAGCAAGAAAACAATAAAAATCTATGAGGGACGAAGCTTTGTGGGACAAATGTAACGGTAAATATATGACTGAATGAATATATCACGGTATATGCACGTATGGTGGTGACCCGTCGAATACTTACGGATGATGTGTGAATGGGAAGGTAGCCATCGAGATGCCTTGAGTGTCTTAACCTCGTGACGTGATGCGGCGTGTGTTCTCTGACTGTGGACAAGGAAATGAACATTAAAACAAAAGACTAACAAAATTCATAATATCATCTTCATTAAAGCTAACAGTGAACTGCTGGACATACTCGTAAGTCTCCCGAAGTACGATTAGTGACGTAAAACCGACGTTATGTAACTATAAAAATTGGAAAGATGTTATTTATCGATGAAAAGAAGTAGGTTCTTAAATGAAATGTCCTTTTTAATGACGTATAACTTTATACTGTGGTTCGATTCCATCTTTGCTTAAAAGGTTTAAAGGTGTCGAAGTTGGTCTAATTATATCTAAAAATAATTGTAATTTATAAAATTAAGTCTGGGGGTTGAAAATGCATTTTTGATATATTTTTTACCACAAAGTGTATCTCAAAGTACATTCCAATAAATTAAAAATAATAAATTGCGGCGCAATAGAAACTGTTGATTTACACTTTATCAGCGATTTTACTTTTAGTTAAAAATCAGTTTTTACGCAAAAAGTTGAACTTTTAAATATACCATTGATTACAACTAGTCCTGTTCATACTTTTTTCATATTATTAGTAATATATGTGTTAATAAAAATGCCACTATTCTAGATTCCAATTTGGTTCTATGACTTCTCTAAATGATAAGATTCATATCGACTGTTTGCGATTCGGCTATAAAAATATCAGCCACAATGGCATTTTTAAATTAATTATTCATTCGACCGGTGCTGTTAGTGACGGCTGGCTAATGGGCGATAATCTAGCTCTGAAGTACTTCATTTGGCTCAGCTCCCGTAAGCCGCTCCTTGGGACAGCTTGTCAATGAGCCACTAATCTACATAGCGTATATGGCGACGCGTTCCAGCTTAAGTGAATTAAAAATAATCATTTCCGCGTAAACTTATCTTAGTGCGGGCATGGGAACATAGAATATTAAATACGGTTCCTTATAGCCTTGTTTGATCATAAAAGAGAAACATCTATGAATACTATTATGAAGTAATGAAGTTCTTGATATTGAACACTGTTGTCAAAAATGTTAACATATAAGATTCGAATATGGAATACAGGGTTTTCTTCAATTATGTATTTCAGTTATTTTCATATACCATAAATATATATAAAGAGACGAAATTATTACATGATTATGTACTGAACATATACATCCATTTTATAATTAGTACAAACACAAATATATAAAAGAGAACTAAAAAAAATTATTTGGAGTTTAATTTTCAATGCATATAATTATTTTAGGATTTATTATAAATGTTTATTATAAAAAATTGATTCCTTTTATTTTCCTAAGCAAACTTTTTTGCTACTTAATTTTGAAGTTTGTAAGAAATTATTTTCTATTCTCGAATGTCAGAAATAAGATTTGTAGGATGATATAACACAGGTAGTAAAAATTTGTTATAAATATATCTGGTTAATATAAAACATCAACCCAATCTTGTAAACGGATAACATAAATAAAGTTATAAAGATACGTAGTATGCGTACATTTCCTTTATCTCCGGACATTTAAGTTAAAGTGTGTCATGGGGTTAAGCTTCAGTATAATCATTAATATTCGGCTTACATGATATAAGTACCTCGCTGTAGTGTTTAGGTAACAGTTAAACTTAACACAGCTTGCAGTACACGCTCCGTTACTGTGAGATAACGCGAGCTAAAACTAATTTACCTGTACAATAACAATATTTAACTTGGATTAAGCCATGTGACATTTAATGGCGGACCTACGAATGCAATTTAGAATTTGAACAATACCATTCTTTTGAACTTTACTCTTGAATAAGAAAGTTAATAAGTTTTGGTTTGAGAAATTAATTATAGTTGATTTTTTAAATTACATTAGAATAAACGTTACCCAACTACTCATTGCCGGAATTCAATACTTTTTTGATTCCTGTAATGTGAGATAAATTTTCTTAGCGTGTGCTAGTTCGAAATCAGTCAACTTCTTATTAAATGGTTTTCCGTTGAGTTTTTGATTTTTTTTTTGTCTTTCAAACACTGACCTTGACCGTGGTTAAAGACTTTATAACTGAAGCAAAATATAGAAATGAAATGCATAAAGTGTAATCCTGGTCTCTGAACGTTTGAATATTCAAAAATATTATCAGGAGAATCACACAACGCCTGTGTACACGACGCTTTGATGGAACAGGATTAGATGCATCTAAAAGCCGGCTGCCACATTGTGGCCGCCGTGATGTATTCAACCAGAAGTAATCTAATACTGAGCGCACTGCGAGAGCTCATGCTAACGGGGCGCGATACAAAGACGGCACGCGTCAAACGCTTTGTTCCCTGTACAACAAACAGACGCGCAAATGGCCTTATTTCGCCTACTAGACAACAGTATATTAAGTTTTGACGTTTTAGTGTATTTATAATACTTCGATACACATTTTATACTGACTATGTATTTGATGTCATTGTATTTCATTATCTTTGTTATTATTAAAGGAGAAAAATTTCTATTATAGAAAACATGAGCAAATGGGGAAGCGGCTTACATTACAATAAATGATGTAAAAGGGATATTAAATGTCTCATGAACAGATGCAAAACTAAGGAAAACAGAACTGTGTTGGCGTTCTTTGAAAAAGAAGTATACTCTTTATTTCATATTGTCCACGTTCGGAAAAACCCTGTCCTTTTACTATATAAAATAGGTATAGTTGAAAAAGCACAGTGAAATAATGCAATTTTTGTCCTATTAAGTAAAATAGTTAAAAATTTTGAGTAAAGAAAATTTTCGAATACATAAATCAAAAATCGGAAGACTCGGGGAAACGAAAGAGAACAACATCCTCTATCAAGCTAATTGCGCTAACATGGCGGAAGTGTTGGTAGGGATGGAAAAGGGTAAGGAAACGAGAGAGCATTGACATTAACATATTTCATTTTTCCCGTTCCGTCGACAGTATCTTAATAAAGATCTGATGCGTTTTTTGTTAATTACGTCACAAATTACACTATAACAATTTTAATCTTTACGTTGAATGTATTAAGCAATTACGAAGATTGATTGCACCCATTTTGTATTTCTTTTTTTTTTTGTTACCCTTTCAAGGAACTAGTACTTTAACATACAAAGGGTTTTGATAAGGTTGAGATTAATTACAGGAAGATTAGATGTGTAAATTTACATACATGTTTTGTACCCCTTTATGTGTTATGTAACCATTTTCAATTTTTTTGTGTTACTTTGCATAGAAATCCTCCTAGATATTATGACCATGAATTCACTGGTATTTATTGTAATTTAATTACTAGCACTAATTATTTATTAAATTAAAAACTAATATTGTGTAAATTTCCTACGGCATAGTACTTACCCAATGTTGATTGCCTTGATGTTATTCTATGGTATATATTCGCAAGTTGTTATAATATTTATTTCTTAGGAATCTCTACTTACAAAGTTATCTAGATGATTAAATAAAAAAGTATTTACGGCAAAATTGTTACGCTGTTTATTTGAATAAATCAAATTACATAACTGTGCCAACTCATCGCTATTGTCATTTTTGTCATCAATCCATATACCCACTGCTATGAATTAATAGTAATTTAATCCAACTTTTTCTAACGTACCAGACCGGCGTAATAAAGTGATTAAAATCGTGAGGAAATCTTTTGACGTCCTCTAATTTACCATGTCAATTCCACCATCAATCAAGCTCAGGCCTGGCTTAAAATTGAGCCAACGCTTCAATCAGTCGCAGTTTTTGTTTCACGTGATAACGCACTACTTCTATCAATCACGCCTAGTAACTTTGAAAGGCCGGGCGTATTGTTTTGACGTGTATATAAAAACTGTTATGTGTAGAACATACACGCATAAACAATATAAAGCGAATGAAATTATGGAAATAAATAAAAATGATAAAATAAAAAATACAATAATTCTTATGAAAAAATAGAAACATACTTTATTTTATCTAATTAGGTGTGATTTGTATTGACGGTATTTGTAGAGACAGAACATAAGTTTATACATAAGTCATTTATAAAAAAGATACAATTCATATCTTTACATGTAAACATAAGGAGCTTCCATCGAGTGGCCACAGCCAGGGCTCGAGACTTTCTCTCATAAGCGGAGAATCATGACCATAATCCACTGCCTTAATCATCTATCATCTTAAGTAGCACCTCCTATAGGTGTACTGCATGAGCAGGGGATGACTCTCTGGTGAACAAATCTTTCGCCATGTTGCTTTGTGGTATGAAAAAATAAACATAACTAAGAAATATAACTTCGAATTTATTTATGTCGATAAAAATTTGACAATGTCCATTTTTAATTTTCGTGACACTGGCCAACGTAATGCTAATTTGTAAGCTGTCAGACTGCTCCAAGGTGAAAAGGTACCTTGTCCTTCTCGGAGTGGCAAATTAAAAAAAAATGTTTCATCACGTTCGTGATCATAATTTAGCTGGAGGATTTAGGGAAAGTATTTTAATAAAAATAAAGCCTTATCTCAACGTGAGTAGACAGAGATAAATTCTCAGTAATTTAGACCAAAAAGCTTAAACTGAAGGTTTTCATGTGCTATCATCATCCCGCCACTTTTATTATAATTCAATTATAGAATAATTCATATCAATTACTATTTTTATTTATGTAATGTTGCCATTTTAATATACATTTTGCTAAGTATTATTCTTAATGCAAACATTACTATTGATATCATAAAATCATGAGACTTTTGCACTTTATTACAAAGCCACTTTTATTTGGCATACTTTAATTGGTATTCGTCGCTCAATTAACCTTTATTGTCTTAATATCTTAATCGTAAAACCATCCTTTGGTAAGTTTGTCGAATTATTCGCAGAAACGCCATATTAGTGACAATAATAATTTAATCCTTTATTCTTATGTACTGATAAATAAAGGGCGGTATTTCTTTACATGATATGGACATGGATAAGGTAGGGCGCTTGGAATCACGACACACCCAGGAACTTAACTTTTTCCCTGCGTTCTTTTGCGGTTACCCAAACGAGAATTCGTCCAGTCTTAAGAGGTGGTCGGGGAGCGTTGGGTTCTATTGTAAACTTCTATTTAATGTACAAGTGTGGGCAGATTCTTCGATGACGTCAACTGATACTAAGTCGTTTATAATCATTGAATGCTTAGAGTATGCATTAAATAAAATACATGCTTTGAAGTAATTTTAATAGCAGTAAATAAGTAATTTACCTTGTAAATAGTACTAATATATAACTCCTAATATATAACTAATACTAATATATAACTACAAATTCGTAGATTATTGAGAAAGGAAATCATATAGTTATTTTTAATGCACATGACAATCATATTGTTAGTCTCAATTACATGTTTAGTACTAGATCTACGGAAACGTTAATTTTGTTTTCGAGTCTTTGGTAAATTTTGGGCATTATTGTATTCCTATATATCCTGTTGTGCAAAAACTTATAAAGGAATGTTGCCCGAAACAATACAAAAGTCGAATGCGTGTTAGTATACAGAACCTTTTATCGAATTTTTTCGCGTCAATACGTAAGGTGCTGTAATCTAGTTTTAAAAAGATAAATCAATGTATATCGACAATTAATTTTATAATAACAATAATTATTTTCTGTTTATCTTAATAATAAAGCTTAATATAAAAAAGAAATTCAAGAATAATGCGTAGCGACTTGTAACTTGTCACGCGAAAATTACTTACTTAAGCACGCCCTGCTTATGTATTTTTTTTAATCGATTCGACGTTAAGACGCATCCATCAGAATTAATTTATAGCAGAAAAACATTTTTTGGTCTTTAGGAGGCTTTTAATTTTGACGTCATTTCATCTTCGGGAATATAGCGTTCAGGAAGAAAATTCATACCAAAAATCGTAAAATACATGTTACATAAATTTTGTCAATATAAAGGAATAAGATGATTAAATTAACGAGAACTTCTATGTATATGTTCCTATTAAAATTTATTTTTGTACTCATGTATTGTATACTAACTACATGTAGTTATGTAGTATGAAACTTTTATTTCGTGACTGAAATAAATGTAAGTGTAAAACGTTCTGCAAGGAGGCAAATTTATTTAACTTGTAAACACTTCACTCGAATGTAGTAATATTATCGATAATTTGCAGGAACGTTACCAAAGCGGTTTATTTAGGTTGGTTTCTTTTGATAAAGGCATCAAAGGTGAGAAGGGGCTAGGCCTGTACGCCCGTAGGCCCGTTATCGTGGCCACAAGATAACGCCCGGTCTTAAACAGCGAGTTATGACTCCGAATTTATGACCGCCGGTTACAATCTGGCGACTGTTAAATTTCGTATCTTTTTAAAACGCGAACAAAGATACGGGGAGTTTTGTTTTGGTCATTTCCTATTACATTGTGTTCTTTGTAAGTTAAATGCGTGCTTGCTTTTGTATTTTAATTAAGGTCTGTTAAATAGTACCGTGCACTGCGCTTTCGACGTTATATTTTAAATAAATCAGAATAGCATTAGATTGGTTAAAATCTCGATGTAAATAATTTACCAACGCTAATTATTGCTCATAAAATATAAATAAGTACTTATAATATTTACATCTTTCTAGAAATTAACTCAAAGCGAAGATACATGTCAGAAAAAATATAACTTTTAATCTTCAACCATATACATATTGAGTTTTGAATTTAAATAGCTCATTTGATATCAAATTACTTAATTTCGCGAATATGCTACAATAAATACAGTATTTAAATTTACTGAAGATATTGATTACAGAAAATAAAATAAAAGGTGTCAAGTAAGTAATTTAACACGTCAAACAGGTGGAGTTTTATAGTAACTGTTGGCGAACCTAAATGTATTGCTACATGAACAGAAATGATGATACGATGACAGTGATCACACGGGCGTCGAACATAATACCATAATGAGACGCGTTACTGGGATATTGAAGATTATTGATAACGGCCACATTAACAATGTCAGTCATTGTCAGAGTGCAATATATTATATTACTATATAATATGATACACGATAAGTATATGTTAACGACAAATACATATATAAATAAGGTTAGAAATATTGTTACCTTATTTTTATTGACTATAGATTAAATATTATTTCCATTTCAAATAATGTGAAATAACAATGAAGTTGTAGACGGTGCAGCGTGCTTGTCTAGAAAACTCTGGCTCACGCCAAAAAGTAACTACCATTGTCCTTTCCTAAGGACAAGGCTTTTGGAGATTTAACATAATTCATGACTGATTTAAATATTATTGTGCTCATGTAAGTGGAGAATAAGACGGCGAGGTGCGATAAATGTTGGACTTTATTACTAGCAACGTAAATTTAACTTGCTTCGGCAAAAAGTACGATATGCAAATGATTGACAAGAAGAAATGTGACAGGTTAATGAAGGTTGAATCGCTGAGGTGTGATGATACCTGCAATTAAGTTACATATTCAGATCAGAACATTACACGATTTGGATGTAAACATCGCGAAACAGATGTAATATGATAAGATGACAGCAACAACGCCAATAGCATAACATATACATTACTGACTGAAATATGAAATAGAATTACATAAAATTTATTAAATATGTTTCGAAATCAATTTTCTACTCTTTCTTAATATAATGTAATTACGTTATTAGATGTTGAACATACGAATACTAATTGTTCCACAAAAAATATCTTTGATTTCTAATTATAGAAAAAATTTAACTATAAAGTTATTGTATTTTACATTGTAACTAGGATGAAATATGTTACATGAAAACTGTTTATTACGTAGTAGTAAAATTCAATATAAATAAATTATATTCAAGTATACAATTGGTCTTGTAAATTACAATGTCGTTCTGCTCTCCATTAAATTGTCCTGTCATGACCTCACAGGTCATCGGTAATGAAAATTGATCTGCAAGATAAGGCCGTAATTGACTATGTAATTGACATTATTCATCGCTCTCTTTTAATGTAAACAAGACGAGAAGAAAATGCCATTCCATAGATGTCTATCTGCCTTAGCGAGCGTATAAGAGATGCTTAAAGGGATTTAAAATGTCAGCCGAGTGCTCATTTAATAAATTAATAACATATTTTCATCGATTGAAATGTTGTTAGACATTGTTTTTAATAAATTAACTGGTATTCCTCTTTCTCTTGTCCGTTATTTGAACAACGCAACGTCTACTTCCTCTTTTAATCTCTATCATCTATCATCCGGAAAGTTTTACACCTTTAACACTAGTATCATTTGTCTAACAGCCAATCCACACTTTCTTCGGAATTACTCTACACGTATATCCATGTTCATATTTATACTTTCCATTCATTAACCTATTACAATATCTACATAAAAGAGACTATCAAGACACGTGTAGATATTAAAATGTGGCCAAAGCCCCATACTTCCTTTTTTATAATACGCTGCTAAAGCAAAATGTATAATGCGAAAAAATCAAAGAGTCATAGGATCTCATTACACGAGACGATGAACGCAAATAGCTAGAATTACTGGCGTTCTTTGTGACAGCGGAATCTCTAAGCGGAAAAAAAATAAAGGAGAAACCCGAGCGAATTGATCCCGTCGTCGATATGATCTGGATTAAGAGCATACTCAGAGGAATGCGTTCCGGACGCAACACATTCCTTTCCCCTTTACATAAATAGACAATCTTGTTAATCCCCTATTTACATTTCTCTCGGTGCATTTAAATCGTCTCATTTTTTTACATGCGTTAACAGATCCATTGGTAATGATAATGACGACTTTTCCTTTGAACCCTGATCAATTTACCTTCGCTGGGTGTCTTCGTACCGATTGTAATATAAATTAGTTAATGAAGCTATATTTAAAATTCGAATTTTATATATCGTAAGAATTACATTAAGTCGTGGCTAGAAGACCGATGTAGATAAAGACAAACTAAAGACAATATTCCAACTAGGTATGAATCGCGCTTCTATTACTTAAGAACGGTGTGATGTGGGGGTACATTTCAATAGTTTAGTTTAAGTTTAATAAATACATTATGATTTTTATTTGTTTTATATCTTTATAATTACTATAAATTCACATTTTTTGACATAAACATACATTTCGATTGAAATACTATATTCAACTTATTTTCATTATCACAAAAAAACTAAATGCGTTTAAAAGATTTTGAGTATTAAGCTTATAAAGACTTTTAAGAGGATTATTAAGGAAGCTAAAGCTTAAAACCTCGTAATATTAAGCTTAATTATTACACAAAACCGGCATGCAAAAAAAATATACATGTTTTAAAAACTAAACATTTTGATTTGGATCACGTAGCCATTTCACGGTTAGGTATCATTTTGCACCATGCATCGTTATCGTAACCTGCCAGGTTGTTAGTGAAATATTATAAAGAGGTTAGTGTAGATGCATAAGAATCGTTTATTTCTGCCATACTATCCAGTCGGTTTGAATTAGTTCGACATACTTATTTGAGTTATTGCGTTACGTGACCTGTGTGTGAGATGAAAATATATTGGATGATCGACGCAAAAAATACTTTAATCAATAACATCCAAAAAATATTTCACCGACCAGTACAATTTTGATACAAGAATTCTTTTCGCCAAGCAAACAACGAAAATAAATAAAAAAAACATAACTATTAATGGCACAAATTAAGTTTTTCATTGAAATTAAATAAAATAATAAAAATATTTTAAAAACTTATGTACAGTTTCTTAGTCATTGATGTTTTAAGCAAGATAAAATGTTAGTAATAACGAAATATACTTTAGTCGTTATGTACTCTGTGGATTAGCTTCCATGTGGATAGAAAAGAGCGTTTTCATTATTTTGAAATATAAAAATTATACAAAGATAAATACATTTCTTGTTTTAAAATAAAAAATAATTGTACTTAAACACTATCTCACCTGGAGTTAAGTGATAATGTGGTTTTTGGTGATAACGCGCACAAACCTAAATATACCCCTATTCACTGTGTTTTTCATAATATAACATTTATTGATTGAAATGTGACCAAAAGGGCTGATTAATTTTTATACGAGAATTCGAATCGAGATCCGTTATTTATCCACTATATATCCAATAGACGTTATAAACACTTATAATTTGTTTCGTTGCTTAGTAGGACTGCATTTCGAGCACTCTCCCATAGCATGGAGGCGATAATGCGATGTATACGCAGTCTATTATTATTTTTACGAGTTTGCATTTCGAATCGACACTAAGGACCACTTGAGTTAAAGGGCTAGTTTCCCACGGCGAGTGCATCGCTTCGATACCCATGGTCGACCACGGGTCACGAACTTAACTCCTCCGCTGTTTCTACAACAGAAACATAGATCCCATTGACAGGTGCGACGGGTTCCATTGTCTAACCTAATATTTACAGAATTCGAACAATGTCAATAGTTTAAAGGTTTAAAATTAAAAAAAGGCTAATAAAAGAAAGTTTCATGAAACAGTTTTACGTTTGTTTTTATTTTAGTAGAACTGTTTTTCTCACGACTTTAAAAATATTTTAAGGTACTTATAAATATAAGAATAATGATTGCATTTTATAAATTCTTCTAATTTTCATGAAATTTATTTTTATTTACATACTAACTAACACAAACAATGTTTTGTTCTATTTCATGTAATAATAGGACAACTCTTTAAGTGGCTTACATGGAATGTCATTACTTCATATTTGCCTAAGAAAATATATTCCTGAAAAAAACCGAAACGTTATAACAATGTGTCTAATATTTTCAATATAAAATAACTACCGAAATCCGATCCCACACAAATCGGGTTCATCCAACATAAACGTCGTGCCTTCATTAAATTACGTTGGGAATTTGGTTTTGTGTACATAAAATTCCTTTTATCTTTGTTTATCTTTTATTTACAAATTAGACAGGAGTGATATATTAGCGATGCAAATCGTGTAATAATTCAATAAATCAAAGCCCTTTCCCACTCTACTGTCCTGCGTGAAGTTACGCTAATATCTGAATTTAATTTAGGGCCCGTTAGACGTGTAATAAAAAAGATCAGTGGCGGGAGTATCATACAAACAATTTATAGTTATATAATACATACTTCAAGACTGTACCGTACGTCTAATTTTTAATTTCATATTTCAAATAAATTCTAAGTAGTACAAAAATAGTAGCATTACTAATGTAAGGCTGGTTCCGTGAATTTTAAGCTACAACTATTTTCTGTTAAAGTTGTATGTGGTTTCAATAGATTGGTTATAATAGTTAGGAAAATGGTCCGGTAGCATCAATAGTAACAATTATATGAAAATTGAAACGAAAATTCTAGGTAACTTTATCGGTGAAAGCATTCAAAATATTTACCAAAAGCGTTTATACTCTTTCCAACTTTTTTTGTATAACGGAATTTCGAACTTGTCTTAATTCTATTGCATGCTACGGTAACTTGTTTAACAAACAAAGTTGATTGTTACTACTATTGATAATTTAAGACAGAATAATTATGTACCTATCGGCCCCGACACAGCGACCTAAGGAACCAGTATGAACAGTTTAGAAAATTTTATACTTTATCGCACACACATATAAGAGTCAATACTGCCTGTATGCCTGATGCGAATACAGAAACATTTCTCAAACGTAGCTGTGTATTTATATCTTTTTCACAAAAAAACATTTTCAATATAACAATACTAGTTGTTATGTTAAAAAGAATACATTCAAATTAATGTTTTCTTAATAATAAACAAATTCTATCAACACAAGTGGAATAAGCAATCTTTAACTTTTCATAGCAGTTTTTTATTCTATGCTGATATGTTTTTTGTTTCAAATCCTAACGGTGAGAGAATGAAATAAACGAAGAATGTATTTATATAGGCTATTTTTGGGTTATTGCTCTTTACCGTCGCTGGTCACATCACCACTTCACATCAAGTGGTATTAAGGTCGACCATTAACTATTATGATTTAGAAAAAATTGCAGTGTACATATTACACGGCCGACATAATTAGAACCACTTTTGTGAAACCGTAGCCGGCATTGACAAGCAGAACAGATTAAAGTACCCTTCGCATTGGTAACTTTATATTATCACGAACAAAATAATTATAATAATTGTGGTAGTGAGAAACGTTTCCCTCTTTATTTGTGAAGGTCTATTTTTGTTTTAATTGAAAAGTTTTACTCCGAGAGTCTAATCGGCAACTATAGTAATATTATAATACGATCCCATGGTTACAGACGAAAATAATGAGAGGAAAACCATAGGATTATAACCCGTAATAGCATGGCAGTCGTTTAGTTGTACTGGTAAGAGATACGTTCTTATAAGAGTATAATTCAACCTAAAAGCAAAGTTTGACCGGTATAAGAAAAGAGCTTGTATTAGTTAATCCACCCTCAAACTTCTATTAAAGTAAAAAGTAACACGTATGATTTATAATGATTAAGTTCTTGTACCAAATTACTAAAACAACTTAGATTAATTAAAAGATTGGAAATCTATACTATTTATAAGGGTCTTTATAAATTAGTTGTCTTAGCTTAACTAAACAGGAAAATCTCAGATTTATAACTATAACCTTAAGTCTTTAATTGTTTTTTTTTTAACTAAAATCGAAACAATTATCTTCCTAATAATTGAGAGCATATATATAATTATTTAATTCAGGCCAACTATTCCGCTGAGTCTTTGTTCAAAGAGCCCTTCAACACATAGAGGGCGCTTTGTGACCCATTTACACGTTTATTAACATATCAAAGGCAAAGCGTGTATGTTCCATGTTAATAAATCGTATTTAATACTGTTACAGCTTTAATTACATAACTGTTATTAAAATTCTTTTCGCAATATTTAGTTTCGTAGAACGTAAAGATGGTAATCATTTTAATTGAAATCGTTGTGTATAAACATTAAACTTATGAGTTTTATATTATTTCCAAATGAATAAAATTTAATGTTTACATTTGATACCCACGAGGTTTCTAAGGCTAATTCTGCACTGAACCTTTTTAAAAAAGCAAACATTCTCTTTATAATAATTTTTACTACACATATAGTGTTTGCTGTACTCCAGATATTTGAATATAATGTAAGACTAGTTGTAAAGTATAAAGTGTTTAAAAAACACTACTTCAGTATAGGTATACACGGATTGATAACAGTTTTTTTTATACAGAAAAAAAGAATTATGGCATTTGTGGAACTGGCATAATTGTCTAATTAAAAGATTCAGAGTAAAAAAAATAGATTACTAGCAGAAGAGTTACTTTTTATTTACAATATATTAGCACAGCGGTATACTCCAAACGAACGACGAACAAGGACGCAATGGTTAATAAATTTTATTATCTGTCAACCTTCTCATCCGAAGGCATTAACGTTTGTAACTCTACTGCTTGCGGCAGAAATCGGCGCTGCGGTAGTAGTAAACAAAAATTTAAATCGTAATAAATATTTCCCACGTTCTGTTTTAAACCCTCAACAAAGCCGAAATATATCTCCTCCAATGCCGCAGTAAACGCCCGTACAACTAATAACAGAGAAGTTAGTGCCTTCCCGAGGTATTAACTAATGACTCCATAAACAAAATGGACGACCACTTTGTCACTGGGCCGACGCGGATTTGTTGTTTCGAATTGCTCGCAAAAACTTAATTTTTCTCTTTGACGTCCGTGACTCCGCTAGATCGCTGTACAGTGAAATAACGTGCGACACTATCGATAGCAACTGAATTACATTTCGACTTCGGCAGCTCTTGACCTGGTGATTAGATTTGCGTCTACTCATAAGAATGTAGAGTTGGCTTGGATGTCCCACAGTGAACTGTGCTCAAAACCGACAGCATGAGATAAAAGTCCTTTTGAAATTATTAAATGACATTTTGTTATTAGAAGACAATAAAAAGGTGTCGCGCTGAAATAGCAGAAATAGAACAGTATTACACCGATGATTACGTTTAATGACAAGTTCTATGTTATATGGGTGATAAGGAATATGTCCTCTGCTGTTACTATATGAAAGGTTAATGAAACGTTAAGCGTGATTTCTTCTAATCGTCCATAATTATCATTTTCCGACCTGGTATGACAATAGTAAGTATAAAAACTTTTTTCTCCAAACTTTGAGATAGGTGAATTTTAAAAAGAATTTTTCTTCTTTTATTAATTTGGGCATAAAGAAATCGATGAACACGGGCTGTTTCCGAGACCACAACCATATACATAATTTTAAACAAGTCATATAAGTAATTTTAAAGGTTCGTTTTATCTTTAGTCATTATAGAAGTTTCAGGTTCATTTGCTTTATTAAAGCATAGGTACAGCCAAAAGGTCTAGCCCGAAGTCCGAAGTTCCTCCTTCAGGTACAAGTAATTAATTAGTTGAGTCCCGGTCGGCGGGTTCGGTCTGGGTCGAGAGAAATTTCGACGCCCCCGTGGGTCGTAAATGACTAAACATGTAAAATAAACACACAGGAGAATTATTTCTCAATTCATACAAATTACCTCGAAAATCCTAAATTATTAAATTTGTCTGAAAGATTATTTTCGTTAATTTTTTAGGTTATAGACGAATTAATTAAAGCGTTTTTACACTAAAAATTCATCACAATATGCGTAGCAGTGGATATACTCGTACTTCCACTGATGATGAAGAAATCCACAGCAAGCTTTAACTTTAACAATGCCTTGAAATAAATGGAAAAAAGAAAGCAGATCAATCTATTAAAGCTCAGAATTTGACTACTTTTCCTTTTAATATTACTTTTAATATTTTATTTGACATAAATTAAACCATTCAGAATTAATAATAAGTGAACAAATAACTAAACCACGAAGCAGAAATATTACGAATGGTCAAACAAATATTATATATAATAAATTAGACGAATAATTGCAGACTAATCTGGCAATTCCCCGTAATTTATCATGTAAATGCAACTCAGCGTCGAATGGAATAATTTATACGTTTTCACACATTAATGCTGGATGATATTACTAATAATATCAAAACTAAATACGAGTCGCTGTAAAGCCGTCTGCTATAATACCAAATATTTCATTCTAATACAGCGGATAGGTGTAATTATATTACAATTAAATTATCATATATTTCTACATTAGGATTATTTATTATACTTTTACATAATAATAAAACTATCGATATTATAGCAAAAATCATAGAAAGAACAGGTGCAAAAAGAATCTTTACAATTTTTCTGATGCTCGAAATGAAAGTTTTTTCACATTTTTTTCGTAAATAATATTCGTGATTTACTCCACAAAAATAAAATTGGACTAATATGTTATATCATTTGCGGTATGTAATATACATCAACAAACAAAAAATACACACAAGTTGTGAAGCAGCAAAAAGGTTAGTTTGGTTTAATTCCTTGTAAATCTACACGAAATGTTTTCACAGGCGTCGAGTACGTGGTTAATCAAGACTTACGGTCGCAATTAACAATTTCAGTGAAGCTGACACAGGAAATCAAATTCAAGTCGCTTGACGGTGCGAAATTCAGGGCAAGTTGTCCAACATTAAAAGCCGTCGACAACATTAGTAATTTTTACCACTTGTTTATCATGTATCTATTTTATTATCATTTAAATATGACTAAACGCGTTACTTTTCTCTGTGTCAGATTTTGACACACCTTTTTGTTGAAACCAATACCTATGGAAGTTCGTAATAATCATCCATAACAATACAGCTTAAAATTTAAATTGTCTGGACATATTTTCAAGGTCTGCAGATTTTTTTTAATGTATTTAGGATATACAAATTACATTAATCTTTTGCACTCTACTGACACCTACACTGCCGGCGAAAAGTTTGAGGCCACCTTGCAAAAATTACAATATTGAATATAACTCCAAGATAGTGCTCTACAAATTATTTATTTACCTTATTAAACAGGGAACTTGTTATGTAACATAAAATAATTTAAAAACTACA
>DWQX01003321.1:0-18218 GCA_018245475.1 Pharmacophagus antenor
GGGATAAATATATACAGAAGTTAAGGACGTAAGTGGAAGTGAACGCCTATGATCGGATGTGTATAGAATTTCAGAAGGGATAGAAAAAGTAATATTGCGAAAGACGATTGAAAACGTGAAGACGATTTAGTGTAATAAAAGATTTACGTACAAAGAAAAATACTTATACATCCTGAGCATTCCCCCACATGTTTTTCTCTCTAAAATACACATCACATTCAGACATTTACTTCCTTTTTTAGGTTTCGCGTCCTCTATATATGTACCTCGTCCAGCCATACGTTAAATTACAAATGAAAATACATTATTTTAATAAAGAAATGTAATATTACTAAAATTTATACCTACATATTTATGAAAGTGTCAGCAAAAAATAAAAATATATTCCATTTGAAATAGCCACCTTTAACTTTTATAAAAGCCTTTAATCTGTCTGGCCACGAATCTAAAAATTTACGCAATGTATTCAAAACAAATTTCGCCACTGCTTGCTTCAAACATTTTTTAAGTGACTCAATGTCACCGTGTCGTTTAGAGCAGGGTATTTGCTCAAAAATTGACCGTAATTTGAAACCAGAAGGGTTGAGGTCTGAGCTAGATGAGGGCCAGTTTTCAGCTTTTATAAAATCCGGAACTTTGATTTCAAGCCAGGCTTCGGTAGATCGTGCCTTTGTGACCAGGTGCAGAGTCCGGCTGGAAAGTCCACGGTATATTTTAAAAAAAAGTGTATTTCTGAACGGTTTCACAACACGATCCAAGTATGTATCTTGATACTATTGGCTGAAGTTTTCATTCCTTTTTCACAAAAATGCAGTTTTGTGACTCCTTGATGAGACACGCCCCACAAAACCATCACTGACGCAGGATAATGACCAAGTTGTACCTTTTCGACTACTTGAGCAGCTTCTTTAGAACTGTGAGCGTATTTTCTTTTACCTTTTTTAGTGTTCATCAATCGTGAAAATTTTTTCATCGGTAAAGAGGGGATTTGTGTGCCTTTCACCTGCGTATCGCGACAAATCGTATTGGTCGATCCACGCTCTTTAAATGTAAAGACTGATTTAGGAAATAACCTGTACATCGAGGATCTGTACACCGAGCTTCAGGTCTTGTTTTATAACACGCGACAGGGTTCTTGCAGGGAATTTTAATTTCTCGCGTTAAGATTTTTTGCTTCCTAATAGGGTTTCGACGAATTCAGGCTTTAACAGCATTAACAGCCTATGTAGCTCTAACAGCACGCAACCACCCCGACCTTTTCTGGTCTTCGACAGAGGAAGTGTTGTTGTATCTATTAATAGTACGATATACGAACATAGGCTAATAGCAAGCTTTTGAAGTGTCTGGAATATGAGCGGCGGGCTAATAGCAAGCTTTTGAAGTGTCTGGAATATGAGCGGCGGCACCAGATACACTTTGTGCGAGGCGATCACTGCAATCCTATTTTTTTTTCACCCCATTCCATATTGCGATTAGATAATGAACACGAAAAAATATGTGAAATGGCGCGATATCGAATGAAGTTTTTAAAATAATCTAAATACAAAATAATTAAGAAGTTGAAAAAAAGATAAGTTTTTATGTAACAGTATTTATGGGCTAGACTAGTTATATACACCACGTGCAGCTAATGTGTATTAACATCTTCACGCCCTTGGACCTAGATATGTAGATGTTTAGTTTTGCATTTACAGTTAATTGACATTAATATATAGATCAAAATCTTTAAGAAATTATACTTTAATATTCTTCACATTCCATTACTTAACCACCGATGAAACTAAATTAATAGGTTTTACCGGAATTTTAAAATTTACTTGTTTCTCTTTTGTTAATTAAAAATCGTCCCTGTAGAGGTTCAGAAACCATCCTAATTGTGAAAGCTTTAAGCGATAATTCTCAATATTCACCGGTCATTTTAAGAAGACCGGCACTGGCCACAAGGCACGCACCAGCCAAACCTAGCTCGTGAATAACGTTCCTAACTTTAATGAAGCAGATAATTAACCCTCTTCTAGTACGAACTAGAACCCATTACACCGCAATTTCAAAAATTTGAAACAGTATTAATGGCTAAACTAGGTAATAAAAAATTTAATCATAGTTCTTTAATTTTGTTGTTTCATCTATGTTTACTATAATCTGTATAAACTTTCAGAACGTTATGATTTAAATTGAAATTCATATCTGGTTTAGAAAGGTCCCCCGACTAATGCCTAAAAAGTCATTATTTTTGTAATACTGTGAAATGTATTGTTTTACTATTAGAAAACATGACTAGACAGCCCTATAAACCTATATGTAAACCAGATTGCTTTTTAACGTGTAACGTTTCAAGTTTAATTTCATTTTCCTGCTTTTAATAAGGTTGTCTGAAAACTTTGGCAAAAGATGGCTAATTATTAACAATTATTTATTTACGTGCCATCTTTTTACTAACAAATACACAATAAGTTTGTATTAATTCATTTTTACTCAAAATCTGTGTTTTTTTTATTATTAGAGACCTAGTGGATTAGTGTATAATCCGGATTCAATCTACACAAGCAATAAAATTTGAAATATCTGTTTGTTACATGAAAACCCTGTTATTAACTTAATTCAACAAATTTATACACGATGCATATACCTAAAATTAATTTTATAACGATATGTGTCTCTAAATATTCAAAGATGAATTTTTGTCTTCATTCTTACATTTTGTCAATAGATAAAGAAGCTATATGTAATATACGAAAGCAGAGGAGCACGCATTTTTTTATTTGTTCTGCATATAAAAACCCCGTAATAGTGGCCCCATGACTGAGGTATACAACCATTATTAACGAATTTTCCTTCAATTTCTTAAGAGTTAAGAGTCATGGATTGTTGTTTCCTTTCAGGATCGTAATGGTGAAAGCCAGGTTTCATCCATAGTTATGAGTCGAACCAAAAAGCGTTCAGGATCTTGTTGTAACAAATCTAAACAGCTTTCTGAAATTCTTAGTCTAGTTTGTTTCTGTACGTCCGTAAGTATTCTAGGCAACCAGCGCGGACAGTTTATTCAAGCTTAAATAGTCGTGAATAATATTATACGGACACTTCCTATCAAAATTTTTACTTCATCAGCTATACAACGAACAGTAACACGATGATCGGATAAATTAATTTTCAACTATTTTAACGATTTGTTGTTACTGCTCTCGTAGGCCGTCCCGAGTGTGAGTTGTCATTGGTGGAAGTTCTTCCTCGCTAAAACTCAGCAAACCAACGTGCAATTGTAGAATATGAAAGAGCATTACATCTAATGTTTCCCTCAAGTTTTGATTTATTTGCTCCGTACTGAAATTTTTCACGCACAAGTATTAAATGTACTAAAAAAGATAAAAATGTATTTACTACTATCAAATTTGTTCATATAACCTATATGAACTGTTATATTAATAAATAATCACTGTACAACATGTTTATAAAGAATCTAATGAATCTGAATAATAAATCTTATATCTTAAAAGACGTCCCGGTCATATTGACCGGTTGGTAGTAATAATAGGTACATATCAAAGCTTTGTATATCTATTGTTTAAGGATCATCGGCAAATATCTGAAGATATAAGGTAATTTGTTCTAGTATAACATTTAAAGATCTAAGCAAAACAAAGTGATTATATTTGTGGGAACCTTTTTTGTTCTTTATAATTATATGTCTTTACCTGTTGTTCTTCACCAAAACAACTCAAATTTTTGTTGTTTTAAAAACATGAAATAATTAAACCAGTTTTTTCCCTGTTATTGATTAGCCTTCTTTTTATCATATTTAAACTTTTTTCGTTATAATGGATACTTTTCAAAGTTGACGAATTAAGGATGTAGCATCAACGTTTATGTAGCGAAACAAACGTTTATGTAGAAGCTGATAATACTCAGTTTATAGCTGAACTAGCTAGATTCTTTTGATGACTTGTGCTGCTCAACACGCACAGAAACGAGAGAATTTGAAAGCGTATTGTTGTTACCCGCAACGATAAATGGATTTTGTGCAATAATCGAAAGCGCTCGGCTATTCATTTATATCCTATTTCAGTACTTAATAAATAATGATGGTCAGTGTTTAGTTTCGAAAGGATTAATTAAAGACCGCGACGGAAGAGCTCGCACATTTACAATTAGTTATGATCAATCGATCGCCCCCATTGCTTTTTCACGACAACGCATAACACCATACTGTACAACAATACTTCACACATATAACAAATAAAAAATTGTAAAACTAAAATGATGTACAGTTATAGCTCAAATACGGCTAGAGCACATTAACCGTTCAGAAAATATTAAAACAATTGAAATTTTTAAACTTAAGCACTATATCGAGCCACACTCGGCATAGGATTTGCTACAAAGAAATGTACTGTCAAGTGGGGCTCGACGTTGAACTGCAAAGGATTAAGGCTTCACTTAGTCCCTCTCTCATCAAGTAGTTATTAAAGATCATTTCTGGAAATCTAATTGCATTTTTGCTATTTTATTGATTAATTTGTCAAGTATTAAGTTAATTATTTAAAACATTGTTTGGTCTTCATCTTTTCTACCGTTAACCGAAAAAAAATGTTACATCAAAACTAGCTAATTGATGTAAATACATTTTCGCTTTTAATATATTCCGTTTGTCTACTCGTTCTTTACACGGAGATTACACTGGGCTTGGCTCATAAATAGTATTCGGTATTACTAAATATTACAAGAGTATAAATAATAAGTACGTGAACAAATAGTAAAAGAAAGTTTTGAAAATAAATGTTTGTACTGCATATAAGGGATGTCTATTATGGAAAATGATAGTTTGCATACATAATACAATTTCAAAGAATGTCGTTTGTGAGTTGGTACAACGTATATATCATTTGATTTATTTATTGACAGACCTACGCGTCTGTAATATAATATAATATTGAGTTACTGATATAATATTGCAATGACTAACAGTATTTAAATAAAAATTGATAATTAATATATTCTCTACACTATATAAATTTTTTATTAATTTTTTCTAATAATTCTTAACTCAAATAGGCATTTGTAGCCAAAGTAAAGTTATAGTACCACACGAGAAATCTTGAAGCTGGCAATCAATGAGTTATTAGAATATGACCACTCAACAGAACTACCGTACGGTTTTTGTAGAAAGACCGATCAAGTAAAAATTCCACATCACCCTATTATCGTCTACCCAAAAAATAAGGATAGATATAATAATAACAAGCACATTTCCTTATTTATTAAGGTCTAGGCCTCTTAAGATCTCACATTAGAGTTTTTCCCTACATATCCCTAATTTCTATTGACAAAATCCAGCCCGAAATCATTAAACACCTATTACAGTTTTTTTTTTAGAGGAATATAAGACATGACATAAATGAAGGATATTTTCCTAATCACATTGAAGGTAGATAGAAAAATATAAATATTTTTAGCTATTTCCTAATCCATCGTTTACAAATATATCTTTTGACTTTAGTCACATAAGATTTAAATTTTGCAATAACCCATATAATATTCATTTAAAATGTAAAGCACAAATATGTTAAAATAATGTATTCGTACTGTTATATAATTTTTGGACATAGATTAACCTTATATCCAATAGATCAATAGAAGCCTGTAAGTTAATCTTTAAAGATTCAGCAAGAAAAAGCAAAGCAAAAATTTTTTAATATATTTAACATAAATATTTTTCATGCATAATATATACATTTGTTTCAAACGATTTCAGAAAACCACGCGCTATTTCAAACACATACTTTTGTCTTTTTACAAAATCTTTTATATATAACTCAACGAAAATATAAAGAAAACAAACATGAACAATATCAAATCATGGCCCAAGAACCCTTTTCTTTGTTTGTCTTAATGAAAATAACAAGAAACACAAACCTTTCCACCAGTTTCGAGTAACCTATGTTTACAGAAAAAAATGTAGGCACTATTTTTTTTACCATCAAAATAGATAAATTTCAAAATCGATCATTAAGTTATTACTTAACACTTTCTTGGTGACGATGTAAAATTCTTATAAAGTATGAAGCTTTAGTATACATATTAATATATAATTAATTAATATCCATCCATATTGAATAAAGTCGTTTTTTAATTCAATTAACATCGGGTCGAAAAACATGAAATTCCTCGACAGTGAAAACATTTATGCGGTGAGGCCTTGCACAAAAGATGAATTCACAACGAAATCCTTTAAAATCTGATAAGTATGTAATATTCGTGACATGTCGTAACAGTTGGTATAAACAGAGAAGCAGCATTAAATCTTTCGCTACTGCGAGTAACTATGGTTGCTCTACTTAAGATACCACTGAGATACTACAGCCTCCGAAAGTCCGCAGCGAAAGTAGCGTTGTCGTTTGTCCAAAAAATGGCAAAAACAGTGCATCGCGATATTAATGCAAAATTTTCGTTGTTATATTTTATTTGTTATTGGCACTGTTAATAAGTGCTTTTATTAACACTTCAATGTCCGAAAAGAAAATTGTAAGACATTCGCCTGGGTTCACACGTTTTTAGGCAGACTTATTTATTATTTAGATTATTAGAAACTTACTATTGACGCTAATAAAACGTTTTCTGTAAGTATATTTTATATTTATTATTTGTAAATTAAGTGGCAATATACAATCTGTGAATATTTCAACTTTCTACATATTATGGTTCCCAAGATAGAGCCCGCTGGCAGACGGGCAGACAAACTGCGAAGACTTAGTAACGGGGTTCCGCTTGTCACCATTTTGGGAATAGAAGGATTTAATGGGTTTTCTTTTAATAAAGAAAAAATAACGTCATATGTGCCCATAAATTTGAAAGTGGTCTGTGAATAAAAAAAAATAGTTAAAATAGTTTATTACTTATGGCACACCACATTATTTTGAACTAAATTTATTCACTATTATTTTTACGATATAATCAAAAATGAACCTTCAGATAGTGGTTATAATTTCAAAGTTATCCGGATTTCATTTAGTGTTAAATATGAAAGTGTCGTCGTCGTGAAGTTTAATTCCAGCTTTTTAGTGTGAAATTAACGAAAGGTTTCATATTAATAATGATTTCCCATTAATAAAAACTAAGAAAATTTTAAAATAAAATGTCGCATAATTAAAAAAAATAATTTATTCAAATACAATTCATTAAATACCTCGAAACAAGAAATATATGACTTAGACCGCTTTCATAATTATGGGACATATACATTAATGTCTTGTTATGTTGTATAACCCTTTGTGCTCGATGACTTTTTCGGTCGACCGGAGCTGCAACTCGAGACTATTTGAGCATATATTACAAGTGTCCTACAGGTAACATACAACGAATTTTTAAACAGATTAGCATATATACACGGTAATAATAATAATACGAAGTCTTTATTTAATTTAGAAAAATCTAATTTCCACAAAAGAATAATGAGCTGTAAAAATAATCAACTGTAAATCACTAAAACTAGTGGAAATTAAGATTGTCGCCTCTCACTCAGTATATATAATTATTATAGTATAAGTAATTGCTGTCTCCTGAAAGGTCTTCAAGGTCATTATCAGAGTATGACATGTTATTGAACAACAAACTTCCAACCTACGATATATATCTCAAGCCCGATTGCTAGAACCTTGGTGATGGAACCGTTTTTCGTATGATATCAAAGTATTAATATAATAAAAGTAAATAAAACAAATCTTTAGTTATTTAGAAAAAGAAACAAAAAGTAAATTTCATCGAAACTTAATTTTTGAATTCCTAACTAAAATACGAAGATACTTTACTCCGGTGAAGTTTATGACTATGTAAAAGCACTCGTAGAGTGCAAATTCGACTACAAACTTATACAGTGAGATATTTATTTATTTAAAGTTTAATGCACTCTTGTACATGACGTGGACTTAATGCCAAATAGATATATAACTAACCAAAGACCAACTACCCCGTATTGCTTTTATGACATCTGGTACATTAAATTCTTACATTTTAATTTTCACTTATTCTTCCTTACCTAACGAAACGTGTATTGAATTAGTGCTAACAACCTCTTATTACATCGTAATGAAAGAAAATGTATTTATTTATAACTAAAAATGTAAAATAAGTTGTAACCAACTAGTAATATTATTATCAATTAAGATCCCATAGGCGCACAGAAATTATGCGTTTGTGATATTAAGGTTCCACGCAGTTTGGATTTCAGTCACGAAGGAACGCCGCGAATGTTATTTTTTTAAATACTGGAAAACATTTCCACATAAATACGGTCCTACCCAAAACTTCGCCTTTCTCGTCGCCTTAATTCTTGCTGTATGATAGTAGACTACCGTAATGAAAATGTTACAAATATTGAATTGAAATTAGTAAATAAAGCAGTCTTTCTTAGTATAACATTAGATTACAAATTTCAGAGTCCACAGAAAGCAAAGCTGTTTAGTAGATACAAACTTCGCAGGGGTCTGCGCAGATATTAACTCAAATTTCAAAATGTCACAAATAAACGGCGTACTATGTGGGATCCTTTATAGTTATACAGTTCAAGACAAAATTTAACAATAGGTACATAAGGGAGTTGTAGTTATTATTTATGTCTTTTTAACAGTACAGAAACCTTATAACATGGGATCCATTCATTTCTCACGCATACACTTGGGTATATTATGAATAAACAATGATTCTTCAGGATTGTCAAAGATCAGAATTCTTCTGAAACTTCATGAGGAATCCCTCATTATATTCCACAATCTCTGTATAGCGCTGAAGTAGAATTAACGCAATTATCGCTCTTAATTCTTTATGAAAATTATTATTTTGATTTATTAGCAATTCAAATTACATTAACCCGGTGGAATTTGTACTCAATAAGTATAAAAGTGAAACTTTCTTAATTTGACTCAGTCAGTTCCCTCAAAATTTTAAATCCGATGAGATGCTAAAATTTTATTTGTGACGGAGTATATCAGTTTTTCATAAAAAATTTTCGTTAATAAAATCCATAGGATTTATTATAATACCTAGGCTAATAATACCTAAGTAAAAATTTTTAAATGTAAGACAGGCAATGTAAATATCGAAATACATTAAAAAATCGCTCTAAATTTAAATATATTATTTTTTGACGAAAACTTGTTATAAGCAACAACTTTTCAAAAATTCTATGATTTTTGACTGCGTAGCGTAGTAGTAGTTTGCCTTCTTTGGGTTTGCAACACAGAGGGGTTCCAGATTTCGTTTCTCGGCCTCATGATTAGTTTGATTCCGAGGCATATGGTGGTATAATTTTTTTTAAACCCGCCTCGATGTGAATTTGGAGCAATAACAACGTTGCTGTGATCCAACTGTTACCTACGTATGAGAATCGTCAAGGGTATTTTATTCGAACCACAATTATTACTAAAACATCATTGTCACTTAATATAATGTAAAATTGAGGTCGGGTTAACCTATTGCAGATAAAAAAAAACATAACTAGCTCCCTCTTATTTCAATAAAAATATCAATATTATTAGCCAAATTTATTTCTAGACTCACTTAGTAATTTATTACGCTATGCGAAATTAAACAGTTAAAAGCAATACTAAACTAATGTTGTATTCAGTGACACACATCAGTTACATTTTTTATAAAATTGGGTTTTATTATATATTCAACAGATTTCTTTTTGACAAAAGAATAAATAAATCTTGTTAAACTTTGATACAGTTGTATGGTTTATGTATATGACTGCACGATTCAAGAAAATTAATTGCGACCTATATATACCACACCCATGTACGAATTTAATAAGTCCGAAAAGAGTTAATATTCCTTTCTCCCTAACAACCTTGTTGTAGGGGACTACCTCAGAAGCTATGGCCTGATTATAGGAAACGACGCTCAATACCTCGAGGGCATAACCTTTTACTGTATCCATTAACCCAGTGAGACTTATGTTACTATAAATAGGTTGAAAATATGCAGTTTGAAATTTATTCAATTATTGTGGATACTAGATAATAGACGTTACATGCAATGCGCTCACTATGGTCAAATTATTAGGCCAGATTGATCTTTGCCCTATCAAATCGATTTTTTTTTTAACAATAATCGGCTAATACATAATTTCGTGTTGGAGCCCGTCATTATGTACGCAGCGAGTGTATGGGCGCCAGCGACTAAAAGGCTGCTGGTACGAAGGCAGGTACACGCGGTCCAGAGGGATTTAGCGCAAAAGATTGCGCGGACCCACAGGACCGTGTTGCTGAACTCGGCCCTAGTGCTTGCCGGGCTGCTTCCTCTGGATTTACGGATCTTAGAAGCGGCCTCTTTATTTGAGATAAAGAGTCGCCGCTCCCGGCAAGTGCTGGGAGACCGAGAACCGGAAGTGCCAGCTAGCTTTAAGAGACTTCCACACCCGCCTGAACAAATCGGTGTTAGAGTTCTCATGCCTAGACGGAAGGGCGGTAGTGGACCAGCTTCCCACCACGGCTGCCCAAATTTACACCGACAGCAGCCGTATAGAAAGTAAGGTGGGTGCGGCGTTCTGCGTAATGCGGGACGCCGTAGAGACTTTCAGTAAGAAGCTCAAACTGGGAAACTTCTCTACCGTCTACCAGGCAGAGCTGTTGTCATTAGCAGAAGCGGCAGGGAACGCGGCCAGTGGATCGGCTCGTTAGCTATCCTGAGCGACTCGAGATTCGCTCTCGAAACTGTCGCAAGACCTGACACCCTCCACCCCTTAGCGTTTTTACTTTTCATATTTGTCTCGTTATATTAATATTAATCGTAGTAACTATATAAATAGATACCTAAAATTTTATATTTTAATAATTTTATGTTTTTTATATTCGAAATATAAATATAATTGTTACATAAGGGCAATGATTGTTTTATTTAGCACAATTTCTGTTCGATATTGGGAACCACATATACAGAATCCACGCGCACTGTGCATACTTTCGGCGCAAGAATCCGTTCAGGGTCGATACCACGGCGGACGGAGCTGCGGAAGCGAAAGGGTTAATTTACTTCATAAAAAGGACAGCTATTATCTAATGCTCCATATAAAGTAAAACACAATCATGGTCGAAAAAGGGAACTTAACAAATTTAAAGTAAAATTTATTTTAAAATTGTCTATTATTTTTACAATGCTCAATCACTTTTGTTTAAATTATTTATAATGTATTCATTTTATAGGCTTTAAAGATATTACATAAAATATTGTGACAACAAAGACAACGCTCCTGCACACAAAGCCGACGTTGCGATGGCTGCCATTCGAGAAGCAGGCTTCGAACTGGTCGAACACCCGCCCTATTCTCCAGATTTAGCTCCCAGCGACTTTTATTCGTTTCCTCGGCTCAAGGAACACATCAGGGGAAAGAAATTTGAGGATGACAGTGAGGTGATGGCTGCTGCAGAGGCATTTTGGGATAGTCAAGATAATTTTTTTTTCTTAAAGGTATTTTAGGTTTAGAGAAACGTTGGACTAAATGTATCGACTTGTTAGGAGACTAAGTAGAAAAATAAATTAAATTTAAACTAGAATTGTTGTTTTATTATACTCATTATCATTACTATTTGATCGTCCCTCGTACATGTCAATTTAAATTTGTACTGCAAAATAGTTCACCTGTATATTCACGGTGTAAAATAAAAAAGGGCAATCGACATGTGCATAGAAGTTTTACATATTTTGTAAAATTTATAACAGGATTGTTTATCCTGTATTGATCGTGTAAATTTATCATTGCTCGCTTTTTCTGCATACTGGTATTTTAAAAGGAAATTTCACTGTTTGTCGATTAAATCAATTAAATTAAATATAGTTGTATGTATACTTTTTGAAATGCTGCACGACATGGTTTAAGAATAATTGGATTAAGTAACTGACAAATAAGCACATAATATTAATACGTACAACGCTAATATACCTCACCTCTGTGGCTTTTCATAAATGTATCCATTTGTAGATACTGCTTATAGATTACCATAATAACCACATAACTATCTGTTTGTGCCATCATTCATTATTTTCTCTACGCGTATATAATCGGTTAACCTTTTAAAACGGTATAAATCAAGTTTCTTTACTTTCGTAAAATGTTATAAAATACAGGACATGAATTACAGCATAAATTTATATTTGTCTCATTATCCCAATCTAGCCTCTGTGAGGCTCAAGTGTAATTTTAATTTTACCTGAAAAAATTATGTAATACCATTTTATCAAAAAAAAACTACAAGGTGTTAGTACTCCTATGCACTTTATATAAGATCGTCATGAATGAAACTTGAAGTTGAGTTTTTCCAAAATGGATTAGCTTGGTTTTTGACTTAATATTTTCTATGCTGTTTTATTGAGAACCTACACATATTATTGATAAAAGAAAATTATCCTTAAGCTCTAAAAATATATTTTTTTTAATTATAGGTTTTGAAAGTGGAAATGAAAATACGAACTGTAAGTGAGGATAAGTTCTTACGTGGAACCACGGCATCGCAGACCACGCGAAACATAAATGGTGTAGTTGGTTCTAGTGTAACTACGCAGCAATCAGTACGAAAATGGTTTGTCAAATTTCGGAGTGGTAACTTTGACTTCACAAATGATTCACGCGGTCGTCCAGAATCAAATGTCAATAATTACGTACTAAAAATCACTGTTGAGTCTGAACCATCTCAAAGAGCTTATGAATTATCACCAAATTTCGGAATAAGCAAACAAACAGTATTATCTCATTTAGCTCAAATAAAGAAAGTGAAAAAGTTAGATAAGTGGGTTCCTCATGAACTGAACGAAAACCAGGACCGAAAGTGTTTGGAAGCTTGTTTAATGTTGCTTTTTCCCCACAAAACTGATTCATTTTTCAAAATTCTGAAACATACTCCCTTAAGCGTAGTATTTATCAGAAAATATTAATGGTCAGTGTTTGGTGGATTAATGCAGGTGTTATTCATTAGGAGTTCATCAAGCCAGACTATACGATTACAGCAGAAATAAACTGTAAGCAACTAGACAAAATGACTCTAGAACTTAAAAAAAAACAGCCTGGTTTGGTCAACAGATCGACTCCTATCTTACTTTAAGATAACGCCAGACAACACACTGCGCAAATGACCGTGACAAAACTACAAGAATTGAGAGTTGGAACTTCTTTATCATCCCCCATGCTCACCAGATCTAGCTCTCTCCAAACTACCACTTCTTTTGTAATTTAGACAACTTCTTGATAGCAAAAAATTTCAATTCAGTTAATGCATTAATATTGACCACAATTTAAAAGAATCGTCTGCCAGGTTTTTGTACCACCGGGCTGAATAACTTGCCGCTTAAATGGCCACAATGTGTTGATAATTCTGATAGTAAAAAAGTTTTTGCTCTTTATAAATTATCAGTAAACTTTCATTTTTCTACAAATTTAATACTTGACGATCTGATGTCATGATTTAGATGACGATCATGATTTAGATTTAATTTAAGTGGAGAAAACATTCTTGCTACCTTTTCTGAAGGATGACCGTGGGAATGGATGGACACACAAACACAATTTTACGAATTATTCTTTTCCTTTGCTTAGTAGATCATTTTAGAAATTAACAGTTTCAACGTATAAATAGGGTCGGTCATAAACAATCTTAGTATATTGTGTATCATAAAGTAAATCGTATTTTACTTTAAGAAATTATAAAAATTTTACTTTTATGTTTTCAAGCAAGTTAATATCATTTTTCATTATTTAGCAGTTTCCAGACGCGTGTCGGATATATCCGCCCAGCTCTCCCGCTGCGGGTAGCGGCGTACGCCTGTTGTTGTAAACGATAATGTACGCATCCTACACTACACATCCTAAAACGTCTAGTTGCCTCTCAATAACATTAGATACTTTTAAACGACAAAGTCTCATCTTCCGTATAAAGTAAATTTACAATGCAAGACCACGCAAGGATCAGAACGAATTTTGTTTTGTGAAGTCTATGTCACTACCAGAGAAACCATAAAGTTTTTCATATATTTTATTATACTACACACGATGGTAAAATATGAAAGAAGAGAGTGGATGGACTTATTTTGCTACATGTTCGGTTAAGCCGATATGACACATTTGTGATTGTTTTCTCAAACTCAAAACAAGAATTTAAAATGTCCCATAATTAAAACATCTAAATTTGTTTATTGTTTCTTAGATTTTATGTAAAACCTATTTAAAAAAAGCTTTAGTCTTTGTGTCCTCAAAGGGTTACCACGTATTAATATATTTTATTTGTAAGTTTTTTTAACATTTTATCAGTTTACCAGAAAGTTACATATACATAAAAAATAAATCTGCACGTCCTGACAGCCCACTTTAGATAGATAAAGATTTTGTTCCCTTTCACAAAACACATTTTATTTGAAAATTAATTTGTACTTAATTTTACAATCGTTAAAAAAATCTCTTCATTATGCATGAATAGTGCGAAAAGTTAAATAACGATGCTGCCACTCTTGATGTTTTTTTATTCATCGATAAGTACCAATGGCTCATTTTAGGTAAGCAGCTTCGCTGCAAAGGTAAAGAATTCTGAGATATTAATTTAACACTTTCCTTACTACTGTCCGATCCGACAAAATGGCGTGCCACTGTACAACTGCAGCGCGCCGCGGTGTTCACATTGTGTGGGGATCACCTAACGCTCGTATTTTCTTATTTGTATTACATAAATATAGAAACATATATTAGAAGTTTAAATTAATATTTTGTTAAGTGAAAAAAAAATCTTACTAAATACAACGCCGGTGGCCCCGTACGCACACAGGACGTCCCATAGATGTTGAATAAAAAGAGTGCTGGAATCTTGGAATGTATGAACATGGAACGTATGAAAAAACCTAGGAAGTCCGAGCATCACTATATTGTTGTCTCCACAACAAGAACTCTTAAGCGACCGCTTTGTTTGTTGTTTACATTTCTTTTTTTTTATTTTCCACATCACATGCGCTCTGATTACGCCGAAAATGGACACATCCGTTTCACACGTTCGCGACGGGATGTACCACCGGTGGTACATTTTTTCTGTTCTACGGGGTATAAGCTACCGGTAGTACATACAGGATTTTCCCACCGGGCAGAATGAGCTACTAGTGGTACACGCTGGTGTCAATTTAATAAAATGGTGATTACTATAAATAACCTTTATTTTTTAACATAAGAACTATTTCAAATGTAATATGCAAACGTGTCAATTGTTATAACGCAGCAATGGGTCGTGTACTAACCCGGGCTTGGCCTGCCTGATGGATTCGTGCACAAAGAACAAGCCCGCCCAAAACCTAAACAATGGATTCAGGCCCCGTCGCGAACGTGTTAATTGAGTTAAAGTCACATGTTACATATATACATCCACCCTTTGGAGCACAGTGATATAAAAAATATCCCACCTTTTTGAGGTGTAATAAAGCACCGTGATTTGGGTCTCATCTTATAAGTTATAAAAGATTTATATGTTTCAACATATGTCCGTATAACGTATATCCTTATCAATAAAAACATTTCAATCTGGTTCAATTTGTAAAGATTAAAAATTTCATAACTTAATCATGCGTTACTGACTGGTTGACATTGAAATACAGAAATGTACGAAGCAATTAAAAGTATTTGAAGTACGCAATGTTTCAAGATACTCGATCAACAAAGTAGCATGTGTGTACAATATGAAATTAAAATATATTATATAAATATGTATACATATATAACGTATAGACAATTAGTCTGGTCCAAAATACTGTTACATAAAAACTTTTCTTTATCTTCAACTTTTCAATTATTTTGTATTTCAACACGTTTATTATTTTAAACACTTCTTGCGGTTTTGCGCTACTTCACATATTTTTTCGTGTTAGTTATCAAATTGCAATATGGAATAGAGTGTTAATGAAATTAGGATTGCAGTAATCGCCTCGCACAAAGTGAGTATGGAGCCGTCGATCATATCCAGTTACTTCAAAAGATTGCTATTAGAATTATGTTCGTATATCGTACTATCAACAGATACCACACTTCCTCTGTCGAAAACCAGAAAAAATCGAGGCGGTTGCGTGCTGTCAGAACTACAAAAGCTGTTAATGCTGTTAAAGCCAGAATTCGTTGGAACCCCGTTAGGAATCAATCTTTACAATTAAAGAGCGTGGATCGATCAAAACACCTTGTCGTCGCGTCGCGCAAAACACCACGCCGCGATACGCAGGTGTAAGGCACCGTAATACCCTCTTTACCGATATAAAATTTTTTACGATTGATAAACACTACAATAAGAAAACTGATATATACGCTCACAGTTCTAAAGAAGCTGCTCAAGTAGTCGGAAAGGTACAATGTGGTCATTATCCTGCGTCACTGATGGTTTGATGAGGCGTGTCTTATCAAGGAGTAACAAAACTACATTTTTGTGAAAAAGGAATGAAAACTTCAGCCAACAGTATCATGAAACAGTATTGGATCGTGTTGTGAAACCTCTCAGCAGTAAACTTTTTATAAAATAAACCGCGGACTTTCCAGCAGGACTCTGCACCTGGTCACAAAGGCATGAATTACCAAGCCTGGTTTGAAACTTACGTTCCGGATTTTATAAAAGCTGAAAACTGGCCCTCATCTAGCTCAGACCTCAACCCCTCTGATTTCAAATTACGGTCAATTTTTGAGCAAATACCATGCTCTAAACGACACGGTGACATTAAATCTTAAAAAATCTTTGGATCACGCAGTGGCCTAATTTCCCTTGAAACTGTGCGTTAATCCATAGAACATTAGGTAGACGGTAGAAAACAAATGATAAATGTCTGTTGCCAGCATTAAAGAAAAAACCTTCAACTGTTACTTGACTGTACAGTTAATTAATTATGTCAAATGATAACTTAAGATTACAACATTCTACAATGGATCCAAATGTGAGAAACTTAGTACATCAAAAAATTACGAGGTATTATTATTTTTAGGAAATTACTTGGCAATTATTACACAATATATTTTAATAGTATTACACAATATATTTTTTTAACCGACGAAAAATATGTTTTAATTTGAAGGTTGTTTAGAAAAAGTAAAAAAAAATTATAAATGGTGTTTTTTATCCGCCCCTCGTAACGCTTAATGTTTTCGTCCCTAAAGTCGCCAATGCTTTGGAAAAATTAACGGTCGGGTAAAAATTGCTTTATAAAGGTGTCTCAGTAGTGCACTTTTTCATTTTACAATAAAAACAAGTATTATGATAGAGTTATGATATTTTTATTGTATTGTAAAGAAGACATGTTCCGATTAAGTATGGAATAAATATACGGCAAATAACCCCCACGGCTCCGTGACAACCCATTACTCTTTTCATGAAATTTTCCATGACTTTTGCACAGAGATGTGGCTTTATCTCACCGATGACGCGTTGGATTTCCAATTTCAGCTCAAAAATTGTTTCGGGTTTATTAGCATAAACCCGAGATTTCACAAAACCCCATAGAAAAAAATCGCACTGCGTTAAATCGCACGACCATGGTGGCCAGTTGACATCAGAATTTCATGATAATGTGTTCTGGAAATCATTGCTGCAATAAGTCAATTGTTTCATGCGCGGTGTAGCAGGTTGCGACGTCCTGCTGAAACCACATGTTGTCCAGATTCATTCCGTCCAGTTGAGGCCACAAGAAGTCCATTATCATATTCCTTTAACGAATGCCATTCACAGTCACAGCAATTTCGGCCTCATTTTCAAAAAGTAAGTTCCAATCACGCCTCCTGACCAAAATCCACACCAAACAGTTACTCGTTATGGGTGCATTTGTTTCTCATAGATTGTATGAGGATTTTCTGAATCTCAAATTCGACAATTTTGTGTATTCACGAAACCATTCATATGAAAATGCGCTTCTCATCGGAGAAAATGACTTTTTTCGAGAAATTGGTATCAACTTCACTTTCCTCCATTACCCATTGAACGAATTGCCGGCGCTTTCCGTGGTCTGCTGGTTAGAGCTCCTTTTTTTTTGTTTGCGCGGGGAAAATGCATTAGTGCACCGTACCCCCACCCCCCCTGGGAAGGGGGAGGCGTGTGTGGGACTACCGGCGCCCTAAGAAGGGCACTATTCCTGGAAATAGTTTTAAGTATTTTCAGGGGCTACCCACTAAAAACCCCGCGGCGGTAACCGCTAATCCTCTTCGCTCCCTCCTCCGCTGTCCCAAACCCAGTCCT
>DWQX01003322.1:0-18218 GCA_018245475.1 Pharmacophagus antenor
TTCTGGGTCTCTTACCGCCCACCTTGAGACCTGCAGCGCCCACAAGGGGGCGTTATCGCCCACTTTGGGAAAGACTGGTTTAAACCATATATATATATATATATATTACCTTTCCAGACGATCTTTAGCGATAGATACCTACTATTAGTGATATGCTTACATGTACAGAATATATTAAAATGAAATAACACATCGAATATTTTGTCAATGTGAAATTATGTCACACAGATTATACAAAAGCATGGCTTCTCATGACGCCCCAAATGTAAATGACGTCTATATTACGTCGCAGCCGCGCTGTGTGAGTCTAACAAGCGACGCCCGTACAACATACGTGCGTATTATCAAATCTAAGGGCGCTTAAGATAAATTTAAACAGCACCCATAGTTGTATATTTTACTTGTAAAGTCATAATTTAATACGAATTATGTAAAAACTTTGTTTGTTGTACATAAAAATCAACTACCTTCGTGGCGCAATGGCTTACCCGCTTGCATTGTAACGCGAAGGTCCTGGGTTTGATTTCGAAGCCACACGAGCAGTGGAGTCTGGATAGTGGTAGGGTTTTTAGAACCCTCTTGGCTGGCTACTTCTGGCAGTCATACATGCGGGAGCCAAAAGTATTCTAGGCAAATACGCTTCACCATCTACGGCCTCATTGTCACTTAACATCAGGTGATATCCAAGTCAAGTGTGCCAATATCCAATAAAGAAAAATCTATCTATTCAAATTCGACTACTACGTAATACTTTTTGATGTCATTTTGGATTAAGCGAATCCTATTTTGTTTACAATGCACTGCTTGGCTATCCATCTTAGGTTCAGTGTACTAATGTTTTATAAATATCCTTAATTTAAACAAATATTTTCTACTTTAAGTTTATCCAATTATATTCATACATAAATAATACTTGATTTTGTAATACAAAAATTTTTATCTCAAGAAAGTCTATCACTTAAGGTGTATAATGTCTTGGGTTGATACAAAACAGACCTTATACATACAAGAACACCGCACCCTCCGCTAATGGATCGTCCTTTTATTACCTGTCACGAACCGAGGAGCGTAGAGGTTTCATTATTGCAACAACTCCGGAACGAACAATTGTAAACGTGACTTTTATAAATAATTCATATTCTTCAACCACTATTAATTATTTACCCGAAGTGTGGAGTACTTCAACTTATTACTTGTCGTCAATTACATAATTGATTATTATTTGAATACACAAGTTTTTGTGCATATAAGTAAATATAAGGTATGTTTATACCGATGAAATATTACATTAATTGCATTCGTTTTAGAAGGATTGCAACAAATTATTATACCCGAATTTTAAATTCGTTGCAATGATTTACATCGATATTAGTATAAAATATCTATAGATCAAATCAAATGCCTTAAAATTGCGCGGTGTAAGTTTCTGTTATTGCTTGTAAGAAAATAAATGTTACTGGGATATTGCATGATAAGTTTTTAAAGCTGTGTTCCATATGGAACTTTTTAGATAAACTGTATTTATATATAATCCATTTAGTAAAATATATATTACATATATACATTATACAATACAACGTTAAACCCTGAAAATTTACAAAGATTCAGAGAATAATGATTTAATAAAGACGTTTAGTAGTCTTATAAAAACTCGCCTCTAGTTGGATGTACTATTGGCATTTAAATCTAGTAAGCCAATTCAAATCGGTTATCAGAAAACTTTCGCTTAAATTGAAATAACATTTATTTTAAAAATCAAACATTTTTTATGGATCCGAATAAAGTTATTGATTAATTATACCACGATTGCCGTGTTCCAGTAGATACAAGTAATGTATTCTGTTATATGTGAATCAAAGTATTCTGGACGAGCACACATTACCATCTGCAGCCTCAGTGTAACTTAACATCATTGTAATAATTAAAATTAAAAAAATTTAGATCAGTTGTTCGCCCATTGCCGTTACTTAACTACAGAACAAATGTGCGGAAAACAGGTAACAAGACCAACATTAAAAACTAAACTCTTTAACTTTGAAATTGCACTTAAATTTGTCCACAAAACTTTTCATATCACATAAACCAGTAGACGAACAGAAAAGACATAATTAACATGAAAGTATCTACATTTGCTAGTGGAAGTTCAAAATTAAAAATTAATGTGTTAAAACTTTTAATTTTCAGTACTGACAATATTAGCAACTTGTCACGGCCCCAAACAAGTGAAAATCATTGATTCTATTTATGGTTGCAAACTCTTTTGAGCGAAAGATATGTTATAATTTATTACTACTTTAAAAACTTGACATTTGTAAGTTCAATTTTATTTCTACAGTTTTGTACTTAACCATAATTTCACCATTTACTGATGATGTAGTTAGAAGTGGTAAAGTGCACAAACCTGGACAGAACCTTTTCGCTCTGCTCTTAGAGACCCACGGTGTAATTGGACGAGAACACTGACGCCGGAAAGTTGTTCCATTCTTGTCCTTTACGCTTTATGAACAACGAACGGAAACACTTCGTCCGAATGAGGGGAATATCTACAGCAAATTAATGGTAACATTACCTCTAAATGCGTCTGAATACATTCGTCTAGGTGAGATATTATTATGCAATTCCAGCGCACACTCTACAAAATTTATCGTGTAAAACACCGCAAAACTGGTCACGCTGCGCCTGTGTTCAACATTGGCCAAATTGGCACCAATAAACGTCGTAGTAACCGATCAGTCTCTTGGCCCATCCTGACCATACCTTTGCTTTATGTAGTAGTGATAGAAAATAAAACTAATATTTATTTTAATTTTTATTGAAGAAGTATAATATACACAAGGAAAGAAAGTCTTAGAGGATATTTACAATTATGTATATGTCAATAAGCAGATATATTAATACTGCTATAAACATTTTCATATTGGTAGTTTCATAAGGCAAAATTAATAAAAGATGATGTTTTGTTACTTCAATAATAATGTAAAAATTTAGAGACCGAGACTAAAAAACAATAGTAGAATAGTTATTAAACGGTACAAACCATTTGAAAATTTTCTATGATAATTTAATTTTAAACAATTATACTATAAAAATTATTGCCTTAACTGTTTAACTACTTCTTATGAAAGTGCACAACATTTAACAGTGATTAAAATTATCTAATAACTAGTGTATTATCATTAAACAATCAAAGAATCTTAATATTACACAAAAAACAACTTAAAAAATTTAAAGACCTAATTAACTCTATAAACTTAATAATTTATTATTTAATTTGATATGCTTGATATTCTTGCGTTCACATTTGATGTTGAAGTAATGGAAATTGATTTTTTTTTATCAACATATGTTTTATTATATTATTTTGTTTGTCATAAATTCTATTCAACTGCCACCACTTCAGCAAATTGCAAACAATTCTGCAAAAAAAAATGTAATTCATCCAATCCAAAGATACAATCAATCACTTCATATGATTTTAAATCACAATATATACTATCATATATTTCATGTGCATGTGCTTATATGATTAATAAATGATTTTTCTAATAATTTCGAAATAGAAAACATGTAAATATTCGTTGATTCTGAACATTGGATTTGGAAGCTTTAAATTTAAAACATCGTCTACGGAGATTCTAAATGCCCCCGGCCCGACTTAAACTCTGGTGATATGATATTTACCGCTTCATTTCAATCGTCTTTCGTATTACCTATGGACATTTTATGCTAAATAGGTATTACTTAGACTTATTCTACTAGCTCTTCAGTCTTGGACGTTACACTTAAATAGAATACTTCTAAAACCCGCGTCGAAAGTTATTTTTTTTTAAACTTGTATTTAATAAATAAAAAACTCAGTTTTTTTATACTATTGTTACCATAACTTGAATTACAACACACATAAATATAAAGAAAGAAGATATTTATAAAAGTATACAAACACCCAGAATAAAGTTTCGAGCTCTATAATTGCTTATACATTTGACCTAATGAAATGAATTTAACAACATTATATCTACATACTTATAAATATTAATATATTTTGGACTTTATAAAATGTCCTAAGATAGAGAAAAATCACGTTTACTTTTAACGGAAACACATTAAGACACAGCACGACCAAAATACAACATCTAAAAAGAAAGCGAAAATATACGCCACTTATAAAATTTTAAATGTCATTTAAATTTATTTTATATACTCTTACTCGTACGATTAACAAATCAATAGTTACTAAGAATGAAATGATCACAAATAGGTAAATTCATATCTGTATACCTAATCAACATTGTATAAGGTTGCACACAATACTTAATAATAATATATAAAAATATATTGCTCAGGGTTTCAGTGGGTCGGTTTATCAAATCAGTACAATACGGTAAATGCATGTAGATTATTTCTATTTCAAGGCTGCATGTATAACAAAATTACTACAACTAGTTACCATCGCTCCAGTTTTGCTTCTTCAAACATTTGTTCCCGATCTCGCACGCTATCTGTTAACTACATGTTGATGGTTCATCCACTATCATCATAATTAATGAAAATCTTACTAACCTTCCTAAATTAAAACGAATAACTAATTATTTAGCGATAGCAAATGTCTCTTCGAAATGCATAATATAATTATATTTAAATTCATTTTCACTATAAATAAATAATCCTTTAAGTGCCTTAGCTACTATTTCTTAAATGTATATATAATAATTTTAAAAACCTTAATCACTAATGATATGTTTTGATATGTATTTAAGTTTGATATGTATTCGATCACATAGTGTTTAATCAAAATAGTTATAGAGGATAAAGCCGTATAGACTAAATCCGAATAAATACTTAATCTTCAGGCCATCCAAGATCTTCGCCTATAAGATCATAGAATCTTTGGTTGTGCTGGACAAAAAATTTGCGCAATTTAGTAACGACAGAGGGATCGACCCTTGGATGCTTCCTACCTTTCGTTTCTCTGAGACATTTGTCTGTGGTGTCATTTCGCAGACAGTAAAAACCCTTTGTTTCATTGAAGTAGAAATTCTTCCTCCCTGTTTAAAAAACAATGCAACTCTATCATTGTAATATATATACGTTTACATCTATCGGATAGATCAACTGACATTATATTTTTCGTCTTATCGAAACTGCAGCAGTGGTTCTTACATCGTTGTATTTTCGCATGTATACTTATTGACGGTTATTGCAACAGAGGTTTTTTTTTTATATTACCACTTACTACATAGGAACTTCCCACGTAAAGAGCATGTTCTTATGAAAAAAATAATATAGATTTATACAGTAATAACTTACAAATTTCATAGCGACATTTTAGAACTTACCTATCTTGTGTTCGAGTCCAAGAAATTTCTCTATACGCCGCAATTGTGGCACCGGATCCTCTATGAGTTGATCTCCATTAACCACCAGTATTTGTTCACGAGGAAATACTTCAAGCCATCGGTGTAAATAAGCATGGTACAGTGATATAGCTATAGGTCTGTAAAGATTGTGAACCATTAATATATTATTGTATTTCAACGTAATACAATAAGAAAAATATAATATTATTTTTCACCTGTAACCAATATTAATCGATCCATCTGGAGATATTGCAAGATGTTCGAATGGTTTCGCAGCGTCAGATTGTTGATGTGGAGTGTGGCCCGATGCAAGGGCATGAGCTGGTGCGGAAGGTGTAGCACGACTACGTAATTGTGTGTAGTCAGAGATGGCGCGAGTTACTGGCTCTCGCACTATAAGAAGGAGGCGCACTGAAGAGTTCATTGCGTGAACACGTTCCGGTACCTTCGACAATTGAAATAAAATTGATCGATGATGTTACAGATATAAATGGAAACATTTATTCATTAGGTTGTTTTTTAAAATAACTATTAAAACCATTAAAATAGTATATACCAAAGTGAGCAATAACACTTACTTGTGGAGCCGAGTTCAATGACCGTGAGAAAATTACAGTAATGATCGCAAAAGTTATTTTTAAGATATGATTAGAAAATCTTGTGTAACAGTAGAAACTAATCGTAAAAACTCAAAATAAAACGGTATATAACCTTTAGAACATCTAATTTAGACTGTGGTGTGGATATACGACAATGCATTTTATAAATAATATGAATTACCTCGGGCGTAACAAAGTAACTTGGACTCTTTTCAATTGTAATCTGGCCTTTAAACGATAACGGCATTTTGCTCCTGTACCAATCAAGTCCAAGTGCGTAATTTTCGTCTCTGTCAAAAAAATGGACTTCGCCTGATGCCTTCTGTACCATTGGATGGAGATACAACATTTCTAAGAGAGCTCGCGTACCACATTTACGTACGCCAATTATCAACGCCTGTCAAAATAAAAACATTTGAATAATATTTTCAAAGTATTAAAACAAAGTATCTTGACACGCAACTTTATGGTAATATAACAAACTAAAATAAAAACAGGACTTTACGGTAAGTCGCAAATTTTATAGATACAGCGGGTGTGATTTTGTTGACACAATATTCTAATGCTGATTTGGCTACTATTACAACGCTTTCGTAAACTTTTCCGAATTATTTAAAAATATTAAGATTATTTGTAATGAGATATCTATCGGTATGTTTATTTATTATTCATACTATTGATACTGGCAATAAAAGTGATATTAAGTACTTTCACTATATTAATTGTAAAAAACGTACTTGGGGCAGTCTGCGGAGTGGTCGAGGAGGTCTCGAAAGCTTTAGCCGTTTTCTCAATGCCATAGGGTGGTTAATTGTATGCGTGTTTGTTTGTTGATTTTGGACGATATTATGATTTTCATGCACCGCTGAAACCATGCTCGCGGCCTAAAAAATACTTACGATTTATAGAAAAATATAAATCAATTGTAAACATGTAAAAAATGGAATTTCAGGAAAGATAATTTGGGAAATAAAATTTCTTCGGGTTTTCTGTTATATTTCAACTGCTGAAAACAAATCTACACTGTTTTTAACTCTCTTCTCTCTTGAGATACTAAATATTTATTGAATGCATAATAAAATACATTTTACTAATAATGTACATTATTTGTTTTTACAAAACTATAAAACAAATAAACTAAACTTTCTTGAGATTAATTTACACTTTAGATGTGGATGAAGTGGATGACAGAGAAGAAAATTGTTCAACTAATACTTACATAATAATACACGAAAATTGCGATAAATTCCTTCACATAAGTAAAATAACTGTCAGCTTTGTAACAAAATGGTACAACATATATCCCTCCATAGATGTATATTTCCACTTTTTAAAATACACAAAGGGTACTATAAATTTCAATAAGCTTTCATTATGTTTTAATCTTCTATTTATTACAGATGAAACATTTATTATAATATTGTTATTTATCTTATGTTTAATTATTATATTGAAAATAAAGTGTACTTTGTTCATTACTAGCGATTGATACATGAGCCATCCTAAATATCATGACATTTCCATTGAACACGAAATAACTATAACCTTGTATGAGTTAATCAATGAATATTTGATATGGCCGAAATAACGACTATCGTAATAATTAAAGCATACACGTAATTCACATCAATTTATGTACATAAAGTATTTCGGCATTAAGCCTTCTAGGGATGACGTGGTTAATTGAATGTCAACGCTATTATCATTTTGAGCTACACGAAGGTTTTTCAATTAAAATACTTGATTGAAACATTACAATATATGTTATGACACGCTTGAAAGTGTATTAATTTTTTAATAAATTATTTTTGTCATTTCTTCCCCTTCTGTGTGCAATTTTACAATAGTATATACCATATATACTAGATTAATATTTAAATTTATTCCATATAAACATTTATAAATGCAAATAATTTTCAACTAAAACTTTTTCAAAGAGACATGATCTCTCATTTTTTAAAAGTATGGCCTATACCAAAAATAATTAAAAAGATCTATAAAAATAAATATTAACATATTAGTGATTGTGGAGAGCAACTAATAGTAATTACTGCCTTTAAAAGTAAACTTGATTTTGATAAGTATTATTTTTTATTTAATTTTTTCGAATAATTCACCATAAACTGTAATAAATAATAATAAATAGCTGTCACCGGCCACTTCTCTGGGCGTTGATTTTTTAATTTAATATTTAAATGAATTCCGCTTCAGTATGTGTACCAATTTTCGATGCCATCGACTCAGAGAATAATGTTTCAGTGGTTCTTATTTGCAATACTGTCGAACCTCAGCATCACTGTTAAGGTGACAGGTTGACATTGAGAGCAGTAGCTAGTCAGACGTGTTTGAGAACCCTACCATTATCTAAACACAATTACTCAGGTGGCCCGGGAAGCCACTGCGTGCCAGAGGCTGTTAAATACGGGGTCATTCCTGATGCTTTAAACTCTAACTCTAAACTTCTTGATAAATGAGATTTGTACAATCACTTTTCACTGTGAATCATTTAATTACCGTCAGTTCGCAACGTGCACTCCTCTGAGAAGAAGTGAGAAGAAAATGAGGGTGACTTTTTATGATCCTATTTACAAAATAATAAATACAGAGTGCACTATTTAAAAAGAGCAAGAGATATTATTAATTTATTATTTTTGTTTTTCCTATCGTTGAAAGTAGTAACGTACCTGTATACTGTATAACGCACTATCGTACAATACATGGAATGTAAGGAAGAGCGATAATAGCGTGACCGAGAGTAGGGCCGCGGCGAGCTTGGGCCGCGACACGCCTACGACTAGCACGCAGTCCGCCAGCTCGCCCTCCGCGGGGCGAAACGACGATCGTGGCAACCATCTGTATATGAGCAAAGCGCTTTAATATTATTATGTTGGTTTTTAATCATTTATGGGTTAAAATATTCGCCTAGATTTTACCTGATGTTAAGTGACAATGGAGTTGCAGATGATAAAGAATCTTCGCCCAGAATACATCTGCCTCTCACATGTATCACTGCTGTTATGGCGGCAGATTGACATTGAGGTTAGGAGCTAGTAGTCAGGCGGGTTTGAAAAACCTTACCACCTCCCAAACTCCACTACTCCTGTGGCCCGGTAATCGAACCCGGGATCTCCGCGTTACAAGGCATGCGGGTAAACCACTGCGCCACGGAGGCAGTCACAATACATGTGGTATTTATTTTCGCTCGATTTTTTATCAACAAGAAGGAGAGGGAGAACTGGATGGCTGGTTAGCGACAGAAAGGCTGATGATATGCCTGGTAGATATGCCACTTGTGGAGTCTGGAAAAGGCTGGTTTTTATTTGGTTCTATTTGTAAAAACTTCCTCAGTATTTGGCAAGTATTTACATGATGCATTTTGTATATATTATTTGGTAAGCAGAGAGACTTCATAGAAATTTGAAATAATAATTTAATAATTATTATTTCATACTATTGTATCATTTATGATAGGTTCGACGTGTTCTAAAAATAAATAATCCAATCCAAGGTGTTTTGGTATTGGGATTTGTATTTAAGTACTTAAATAACGCATAATTCGATATATCTGTCAAAATTTCACCTACATTAATAATTTTTCACCACGAAATTCCTTTTTTCACCAACTCATCTAAACAAACCACACCCGAATAAATAACGAAGTTTGTTACACAAATATTAGTTTAGGGAATTCAAACCAGCTGTGTGACAATATGGAACCACGTGACTAGGTCAAAATGAAAATGAAATTTACTTACAGTATGTCGAGCGGCAAAGATTGCGAGCAGCTTTTGTACGACGCTTCTGGGCGATGGTACTTGGTCGGCATGGAGTGATTCATCTGCACACGCTCCATGAGCACTCCACCGACCGTAATTTTGTTAAGAATTTATCTTATTTCTTCTCATAAATATCATTTTAATTTTCATAACATTTTTTTTAATACAAAATCTTTGGTTTCGTTTGTATTCTCTTGCATTCATATCCCATTATATTTTATTTTGAAACAATCTGTAACAAACTTTAAAATAGCGTATTTACTCGAACAGGAGTACTTTTAGTATAATTTTTGTAAAATCCAACAATTCTCTAAACAGAACCCCTTTGTATGATTAACAAAGGACGGGAGCAATTATGTAACTGCCTTCGTGTCGCAGTGATTTACCGGTTCCCTTGAAAAACGAGGGTGTTTGGTTTGTTTCCGGGACCTCATAAGTAATGAAATTTGGACAATTGGTAGGGTTTATTGAATCTCTTGGCTAACTAAATCCCCCCTTGCCAATTAGCATACTACTATAACAGCACTGTTGTATTCTGGCAGTCATCACATGAGAGCTACAGTGTTCTGGGCGAGCACGTAGTCCCATCTACGGCCACTTTGTTTCTAAATTCATGAGAAAATGAGGTCAAATGATAACCCATTGTCGATAAAAAACAAATAACAAACAACAGTTTGTCAGTATGAAGATTAAGTAGTCTTGAAGATAATAGGGCAAATATATTATATTACAATGCTACTGCAATTTGCTATTATATTCTTAAACCTTGGCCACTTAAAATAAAGATTGCGGTTAAGCTGTAGCCTATGTGGCATAAAAGAAATTTACAAAGTCACAACGGAATTTTTATAAAAGATATCAATCATAACTATTTAAAAAACAATAATCTAAAAACAAACAACTGACAAAACACTGATCTCGACGGAACACTAGAAAAAAGAAAAGTCCTGGGTCATCCTCAACTGGCAGAGCATTGAACAAACCATTGGTATTGCGTCGCTGGATGGCAAGGCTTATTCTTATAAAATTGTAAATAATATAACATTATACAATCTCAAGTTACTTGTTACGATAACATTGAATATTTTACATACCAAGTCGATGAATCCGCATTACGTGCACCTGTAAAAAAGTTTTATTTTTTTTAATAAATAATTATGTATCACTGGTGGTAACTTGTGACGTTAAATCAAATTTTATAACTTACGACCGAAAAACAAACACATTTCTTTTAATAAATTTTAAGGATCTGGGCTAATCATAAAAGCACGGGTAAGCAACGGCAAGGAATAGACAAAAAAACAAATAAAGGAAAAATAACAAAGGCACGTTAATGAACTGACATATTCAATAACCGATTACTTATCAACAGGTTGATACTAAATGCTGTAATGGATTAATAAGTGACCAATGCTTCACAGAGTCTTAAATTATAAAGAAAACCGTATCCTTAAGTATTATGTTACTATATGTTTCCACTATTAGGTCCATAGATTTCCTTTCACACGAGAAAGAATGAAAGTAAAAAATCAATGATGTCAGTCAACCACGATTTGGCAGATGACGTGTTCTAAAAAATTGCTCCCCTTATAATATTAACCGATTACAACTCTGTGGTACTGTACTTATTAACAGAACAAATATATTTTAAACTATTGACAAGAAAGTTATAAATTTCGTCATTCATAAAATAAAATTTTCTCCGTAAGTGTTATTCATTTTATTCTGTAGAATTCATTACAAAGAATCGAAATTTATTCATTTTGAAAAAGTAAGAATATAGCGCTTAGCCGAAATTAACTCAATGTGAAAAACGAGAATAAATCACAGTACCCGCCTATTTGAAGCAGACACTTAACACGTCTGCAATATTTCACCTGCGATAACGATTGTTTCGCTGAAAAATTTTAAAATGGCTGCAGTTGAAATTTATTTAGTGTTTCATGTATTTCTCAAGTTGAAAATGAAGAATTATTATTTATTATACATAACAATTTTTCCATTCTTGAGGAGGTTCGAACGTAAAATATTATTGCTTGAACTAAAAAAGGAACTAATAATATTACGTACTGTGCGGCTTTTTTAATATAGGAAGCTAGGCAAACGAGCGAGCGGTTCACCTGGTGGAGAGTGATTACCATCGCCCATAGACAAATAAAATTTAATCAAATAAAAAATAAAATTATACAATGTAACATCTAAACAGAATTTCAATTCTTATATTGATAAACGCCAATTATCTCTGACACGTTTGTTAATTGAGGAATTTTATTATTAAATGTAATCGGTACCTTCACAACTATGGAATTTAAAAAGATTAAAATGAAAAAAATGATAATTTATTTTTCTTTTTAACTTTAAAAGTTCTACTTAAATGCACTACATCTATTCAACATCGTGTTAGTTATGGTAGTATTTCCGTACAAAATGTAGGTAATTTTCTAAATTTTTGAAGTTATTAAATAAAAGTCAAAAGTTAAACGAATGCAATACTTCTTTCCAAAAGTTTTATTTTTTACTCTTTTACTTGGTATAGTTCTAAATACTATATTCATAACAAAAAATAGAGTCTATTATATTAATTACGGTATAGGTTTTATTTCAAACAACCATTTTGCAATTCTAAAAAACTCTTCAGTTTAACAGAAATTTGTATAATAAAAATTTCATTTTCTCATTTTTAGTACTGTTTTATTTCTGAATATCGACATAATTTATTAAATCATTAAATAAATAATCATGAGAGTTCTCGTTCTACATGCATATAGCAGGGTGAAGGCCGTGTCAAGGTCTGAATGCACTATTTACCAATACCAACAAATTCAATCGTTCATGTATATTTCTACTCTGTATTTGAGAATACATTTTATTTTAAAAGCGAAATCTATTTACTCAATCTCGTTTTCAGACAAACGACATCCAATTTTCCTCAGGGAACGTGTCTTATTAAATATTTTACCGCAAAAAATATAGGTTATTGTTTTAGAAACTCATTACTGAATTGAGCTTTAAGTATTCATATCTCTCCCGTTTTAAAGTCGCTTGTAAAATGGGATACCTAATTAAGGAATAAAATTTTCTCACCAAGGTTTCCTTTTACGACACCATAAAAGGGGACTTATAGGGCACAACGCGAACAACATGCCCAGAATTTTTTATGTCTGTCTACGGTGTTTTATCTGATAATTTGAGTTATTAGCAGTTTCGGGTATCAAAAATTTTGAACATAAATATCAAACATGCAATTTTCACTACCTTATTTTTATTAAAAGTTATAGTAACGCTTGACTGATAAACGTTTTGAATTCTTCACTTAGTTTTTGTTAATAAACTTTTATAAATAGGTTTTGTACATATTTTACAAGTAAAAACTTTACAGGTCATTTATTTTAATCTATTATTAAGCTATAATTAAAATTTATTTGTCTATAAACGTTGCTTAAAAATGATTCATTGTTTAAAAATGACTGAGATTATATTAAATTTATACTTTTGATGACAATAATCTATCAGTTATATCAAAAATTGTTCTTAAGGTATCGATAGGGTCATAACATTACGACATCCAGACATTGTTAAAACTTATTTATTTGGCAATTTAAATATGACAGAAAATAACATTTATAATTTACGTGGAACATTATTTTAAATAACGAAACTAAATAATGTAAAATAATATTAGTGAGTGGAAACATTTCTTTCTTCATTTATTTTTACTAAACATATTAACTTCAAACATAATCACACTCTGTACATTTAAACACATTATATAATTGTAAATAAAGGACACTTCAATTTATGTGTGCTTTCGTTACCAAATTGTACACGTAATTTGCAATATTAACAGCAACAGAGAAACTTTGCAGTTACCATACAGTGTTTACTCAATTATTGCAAGCTCGTTGAATATCTCGATATTGAATTTAGACAGGCTATGTGACGTAAATAGTAATAATAAGGTTAATGGATGAAATAATAAAATATTTGATTAAAAATTTGGATTGGATTAAAAATATTTTTAAAACTTTGAGAAGAACAAGGCGTTAATTGACAATATATGTATCTCCATAATGTGGTACTTGTCGGAATGTTTATACATCATGGTACAATACAAACAGGCGCAGGGTTTTACTAATAAATTCGATACTTTAGTTTTGAAGTTTTTTTTAAAACGGGTTAAGAATCGTATGTGTATAAAACATTTATGAAAACACTTATGATTTAAATATTAAAGTTAGTTTTCAAATTTAAATAGACCATCAACATTTAAGAGATGTTACTAAAATAAACAAACAAAAACAGTGGCACATGTTTTAATCGACAATATTATAATATTTGACCTCAATTCCATGATAAGCAATAATGGGGTTATGTATGGTAAAGTGATAACGAGGTCATATTCTCTCGTTCTCATATGGTATGGCAGTAGATCAACGTCAAAGGTATTGGCCAGCTTGGCGGGTTTGAAAAAACCGTACCACTGCTGATCGATCAGGTCCCGGAATTGAAGCAGCTACCTACGTGTTGCAAGGTGAACGGTAAACCACAGAGTCCCGAAAATAGTTAACAGTCGTGTACGATAACAACTATTTATAATAAAGATGAAAGTCACACAAAAATTAATCAGTGCTCACGTTTCTCATAAAATAAAAAAGTGTCAGGAATCGTAACCGGGATCGTCGATCTAAGAGACACCTTGTCTAACCTGCACGTTACACTCATCAATTTCATTACAATAAATTCACAGAAGCTTGATATTTAAACAAAATATATAGTTTAAAATTTCCTGCATTCAAATTTTAAAAGGATCGTTTGGGATTTAAAATTCAAATGATTTCTATTTGCTTTGTTCATTCATATGAAGAGATCGCGCTGTTGTGGATTGTAAAAGTATTTAGCTGTACGAAAACACACCCGTGTTTTTAATTAAAAAAACTCGTCAAATTTCTTCGCCTTTTCCACCTATAATCTTTTGAAACCTAAATAGTGAAAAGGTATTTTTTTTAAATTAATTCTTTCATACTGAATGGAGGAAATTAATGAATAGTTGGACAGCTCTCCAAATCCAAAGCGACGAGTGTTGGAATTCAATCCTCGCTCAGAAAAAAAGGGGTTATTATAGTTCTTCCGAATCTGAATGTATTAGTGCTCGCATTTTTTTTTTAATTTTGCTTATTGTTTCCTTTTTTTAATCTTGCTTATTTAAGGTAACAAACAAATTTAATGTCTTTTAGCATTCTTTACTAACCCATATAACAAACAAAACAACGACTAGTAAGAGTAGTGACAGTAGTAGAAGTAGTAGTAATAGTCTGCCTCATGTACAGGATGGTGTGCATTAAAGCTTTAAAAAAATAAATTATAGTCATTGCCACAAACCTGCCACGTATTTTCATGAATGTAGCTACCTATGTATGTATCAATCATCAGTTCTAAAGCCATCTCCTTAAAATACAGGAAAACCAAAAATCATACGTATTCAAAAAATATAATTATATAACAATTGGCAAACTGTATCTATATTTTGAGCGGACTTATTGCGAAAGATTAACAGAAACGAAAATTGTGCAATAGTTATAATGAAATCCATATTATGTGTCAGCAATAATTGTATTTTTTCTTTAGTGTTGTAGCAAAGGTCAATTTGACGATAACCGAACAACCATTACTATCTACAATTATTATCCGATTTTTGCTATCGTTATCGTTCGGAAAATACATAATAATCCCGTCGCTTGAACATAAATATATTCGTATTTTGTACCTGTTCCGGCATTTTTATTGAACTACATACATCAAGCTGACAACACGCTGTCGTCACATAAGTTATTACCCCTAATAGAAAACCCAATAAACTAATAAATTGTAAATTTAAGAACATTTCTAATAAATTATCTCAAATAAATTAATTTCATAGTAATTGAAAACAAAAAAATACGTAAAAAGTTATGTGATATAAAAAAGTTATGTGGTGTAATGGTAGTAACACTGCCTTTTACTTCGGGGGTCGCGGGTTTTATTTTGCGTTTGTACTGTGTCTGGTTGTTAATATAAATATTTAAGTACGTATGTATTGATAACCCATAATACAAGTGCTGTATGGCTATGTATCTTGAGATCAGAGTACTACATGTGATAATTATCCGAGATATTTATTTATTTGAATTTATAGATCGAATATTATAAAATATATTGTAGACGTAAGACTTGCTAAACTTAAAAAAATTAGTAAGCTTAAACTATTTTATGTTTTAAATTTTATTAGACCTTTAAATGAATAAACTGTTCAGCTAACGTATAAGGCACACTTAAAACAACCAAGATGATCTGTGAAAATAGCATTATGTTTCTAGTTTTTATTATCCAAATTACTTCAAATAGTATTATGTTTGCAAAAATAAAATATAGCGTCATAAAAATATTCAATTACATTCAACAGCGTTATAAGTTCTGAAAACTATTATTTATCAATCATATGGAAGTGTTACAAATTTTTAACATTTAACATTTTTTCTATATCAAAGATAATATTAATACTGAGAAAGCAAAATAACTTAGATCTAAGGAAGTAAATTGTTGTACGAATGCGAAATTAATAATTCTCGTTTTTCTAATAGCTTCGTCATCATTGACATAAATGATCAATTGAAAACAGAAGTAAAAAAAGGAAGATTTATTCTAAATATTAAAATTATTTAACTTAGTTTTAATTTTTTGTCTCATAAAAGCATTAAACACTACATTACACTACGCAGCTATGTCAATATATAGGAGAAATTAATACAAATTACTATTTGTCATAATAATAAAAACGTAGGCATAAAAAATGATACGCTTACGTTACGTTACCTTACGTTATAAAACTTAGTTTCCACAAAGCAACTTCACTAAAGAATTATTGACTCTAATTGCTACCCGCGTCTACTACGACTGCTACAGCGTAATAAATAGTTCAATGAGGTATACGGCGTAGTAGCTACTGCACAAACATTTCCTATTTCTTTATAATTTATATATATCTCACTTTCAAAAAAACTTATTTAATTTCTCTTCGTTTTATAATGATTCGTCAATTTTAATTGTTTATAAGTTTTATTTTCGTAAATAACAATATAATGAACTACTCATACGAGGTTTCAAATTAATTTTAGAGCTCTTGATAGTTTTAAAGTTATGTATTTTCGTTTATTTAATTTTTATAGAAATTAAAAACGTTTGCTTGATATTTAAATTTTTTCTTACCGTTTTGACATCCACCAGAAGAAATGCAGCGCGGCATTAGCGGCACTGAGTGACACAACAAATCTGTCAAACGTACGTCGGTGATCACGTTCAAGGTTAGATTTTAACACAGAGTTTAATCGCTATTACGGTTGCGTTAGATTGTAATACATTAGTGACAGTTAAGTCGGTGTACGATTTGTTGTGTTAGGTTGTAACTGGTGGTGTCGACGGTGCGCAAGGAGTCGCGCGTAGCGTTCCGTGCGGCGGCGACGACTGGCTAGGCGGCGCGTGCCCGCGGGACGGGTCGATATACGCGGCAGAATAAACACGCCGTACTAGGATAGGAGTAGCACCCGCGATGTTGCCAGCGCCGTCGCCCTACCCCGATTCCGCCGGCTGGGATGTTTGCCGCGGTTTGTATCTTAACTATTCGTATCTCGTTTGTTCCACTCGAGATTTTTATAACGTATGTCCATGAATCGTTGTTATGAGAACATGATACTTCGTTCAACATATAGATTTGACAATAATGAAATGTTGTGTCATATTCTATATTTAATATCTTATAATGATTACGCCTGGTTGTAGGAGTTGAGTCGAGTCGATCGTAGAGCGCATATATTATACAAACAACCGTCACTTATCTGAACATTTGATACAGATCAATTTCCATAATTTATCCATCTGTATTCAAAAGGGATTGCCATGCAATTTTTTCTCCGAACTATCGCAGTGTATATCTTCCAGCTGGTTATTATTATTCAATGTTTGAAATAATCAAAAACAATCATAATTAATTCTTATTCATTATTACACAATGTAAAATATATGAAGATTATAAAGAAAAATTTACTTGTCATGCGTAAAAGGCCTCTTTTATCTAGATGGAAACGAAAGCGAAGAATATGAATACCCGATGGGAAGACCAATTTGTGTCAATAAGAAGTTCTAAAATTTTAAGTGATAAACCGTTGCGCGTAACGTTTTATAACTTTGCTGGCACTATTTTTTATAGGTGACAATCCCAATGTATCACTCAGGATCAAGTCAATAAGTTATTTGAATGAATGAATGAATATTTTATTAAAATATAAAATAATAGAATAAAATTTTAGAAAGGCCTGTTCATCACTATAAGTGATTTCTTCCAGCCGACCTTTAGGTAGTAGCGAAAAATGAAGATAAATTTAAAGTTAGGATAAACAATCATTGTATATTTAATATATGGAAAAAAGAAAAAATATATACATAAATATATATAT
>DWQX01003323.1:0-18218 GCA_018245475.1 Pharmacophagus antenor
TTTTTCGTTATTTATATTATATATATGATATATTATATTATTATACCATGTCAGTCATACATATGCGACTATGAGAATTATGAATATAATTCCTAACCGCCTCCCTCCTCGTTAAGACAATGTGTCGATTGAGTTCTAGTGTTAGCTTATTGCCAATAAAAAAAAAACGTAACATCTGACTCGTCAGCGTGATACTACGTAAATATGATGTAATGGTCTGGCGTACGTTCTATAAGTGGGAAATATGAAATTTGGGCGCAGTGTAGTTAATCTACAACGGTCTATTTTTTTAAATATTGTCACTCAACCATAATCAACGGGTGAAGGTGTTCAACGTCTTCTTTGTTTACTACATAAACATTATAATAATATTAACACATGTATCGTTCATTTTACATAACATTTTTTTTAATTTCCTTTATACAAAAATAAATGTTGATTGTAAGAAGGTATGGTTCTTTTTGATAACGCACACAACATTTTCATTTTATTGTAAAAGTAGATCATTTCTTATTTAAATTATAACACGTGTACGTTATATAAAAGCATTCGCTGATTTACGATCTACAAATCATCATTATAGAATGGATTAATTTTTGTACGGTTTACTAAAATCGTTTTAATGAATGGAAATTAAATGTACCGGAAAGTAAAATTAAACTTAATTCAGTGGACGTTTGTAAATGAAATATATCCTATCAAAATTAATTTGGTCTCTGGAGACTGACATCTTTGACTTTCCTCAATTACTTTTCTTTTTCGCTTGTGAAATTTTAACATTTGATTTCTTAATATTAAATATTTTTTCGTCTTTTAATAAAGCTTTATTACGTAACATTATTTTTATACATTTTAAGTATTTTTGTACTGGTATTTAATTACACCGTGCATTCAAAGCTGATCGAAGATAGTTGATGCCAAACGTCATAGTAATTTATCAATGAAATTTTAACTGATATACGTATTTTTTAATGCGAAATAATGACTTCTTGCGGTTGGATATACTACTAAAATTACTTTAAGATTTTTTTTGTATTGGTAATGGGCAATTTCGCCTAATGTTCAGTGACTGAGGCCCTAAATGATGAAGTATGCTCACCCAGAATACTCTTTCTGTCACATATATAACTTATTTTTATCGGAGTAAATCTTTGGAACATCGCCTGTCTTCTGTGGAAATACAACCGCGGCTGCAAGTATGACTGACGTATTAAAGCAATTGTGTTATGGCGGAAAATTGCTATAGGATGGTAGCTAGATAGTCGAATGCGGAAAAATCGCCTGGCCGATTGCCGCCCTCTATATAGAATAGACGATATAAGATAGGCACAGCCTATTCTATCACCATAACAGTTTTTCTCTTCTCTAGACGTCCCATGCGTACTTTTTCATCTTTTATGGCTATGTTAAGTAATAATTTTCATATCCATGGATTGAGATATACGACAAAATTATATCACAGCAGAAATCGATTATAAAACATTAATGCAAAGTAAATAATAGCCTCGTTGAGCACGAATAATCATTAATCTAATGGAACAATGACGCGAAGCGGTGTAAATACCCGCAGAAGGTCTCACGCATTCTCCTTGTTTGGGAATTATTCATAGCAACACGGTTTTCGGGTCAACCCGAAGGGAGATAAAAGTGGAGCGCGAGAGGAAATCTTGAGGAGAGTTTTTTTATACTTATCCAGCCTATGTACATCCTGTCGGTTTTAATAGGTCAAAAGAAGCACAGCAATGAAGTGAATGTTCCCGAAAACCATTCACATATTTTTTTTAACGCAATCCACTTTTTCGTAACATTCACATATTTAAATCTTTAAATTGAGCTCGATTTACATTCAACTTTGTTAAAAGTTATATCACATTTTTCCTGACACATACATAGTTTCGAATACATATATTTTTGTTGTGTAAAATCACGCTTCAAATTTTAATAAATAAATTTAACAAAAAGTATATTATTTTTTACATTTATGCTAGAATCCCTGGATGTTATCTGGGAAAATTTAAATTTAATTGGAGGTATTTTGGTAGATCAGCTTCGTAGAAGTATTTTATGTTGCACCTTTGCAATTGATCAGTTATTCTGTGAATCGAAAAGCAATTTACACACGAACAGTTATGTGGGTAAGATCTTATATTGCTTTACGCTGAATTATGTTCTTTTCGCTGAAAAGTAGGAGACGAATATCTTGCTATTGCATTCGTATTAATTTTCGAAAAGAGAAAAATAAATTTTGATATATCTTTTACGTTATATATTGTCCCATTATTTTCATGATAATTGCATTAATCTTTTATATTTTTGGTAATATTAACGCCATTATGAGAAATTCTCTTTTATAAATAAAAACATAAATATGTCAATCAATTGAGATTGAGGGTATATGCTAGCGAGGTGTGTTCGAAAAAATCTACCACGGTTTAGACTCCACTACTTCTTTAGCCTGCGAATCGAACCCGGGATCGCGTTATAAGGCATAGAGATAGTCAACAGTTCCATATAAATAAATAAAAAATCAACTCTGAGGGTGGGATAATGAGAAATACACATTTTGAAAGTGTTAATTTTTGTTGAAACTGTGCGATTTTGATGATTCTACTTTCATTATAAAGAGTGTATAATTAAATTAAATACATTGTCCAAAAAAAAAATCAACCCTTAGAAAACAGAAAACATTAATTTGGTCGCTTTCACAATTTCTATTCATACCTTGTAAAGTCTTTTTTTATTGCCCTTTTGACTTTTTGGCAAAAAGTACTTATCACTTACGAGTATATTAAAATCATGAATTACATAGTGTCAACTTTGAAATGTGGACAATTTACGTCCTTAAGCGACAACGTATACTCAACAAAACAGAAGAGCTTGAGTTAATTGGCCCTATTAGTTTGTAGAGACATAATTTAATTTGCGGCACTGCAGTAAGTTTGCAGGTGAGAGCTGTTTTGCATTTATTTACAAACTTTTTCATATACAACGAAGCTACGGGAACAAATAGCATCTGGTGGTTAATGAAACTCCTGGCAACATAGGCTCTAGTTGGGACGAAAAAGAATACAGATTACCGTTCCATGTTTACATTTTTTTTATGTTTACATAACTTAGTATAAGAAGCATTAACATGTGTCAATATAATAATTTCAAGGTGATATTATACATAATCATATCTTATTCTCATTTTTAAAGACAATGTGCTTAAATTTGTCGGCAGTTTCACGCTATGATAATTGTCTATGTGGCCGCAGTTAACCTGCCCGCTTAATATACTTTAACTCTCATATACGGTTATATAACTGCCGGAACACGGTGATGCTGTTATGGCGCCAGGTTTACATTGTGGGTGGCAGTTAGCCAGGTGGATTCTAGTAAAATTTACAATTATCCTAACTCCACTACTAATGTGACATTGGTTTCGAATTAGGAACATTTGTATTACAACACAAACAGCTTAACCAAGGAGGTAGTTTCAAAGATTTACAGAAGCAACGTGAAGTGGTGACAGAATCTTCTTTATTTTAGGTGTACATACGCTGCAACTGAGATTGGTTAGATATATAGATGTTGAGTCTAACTTGAAAGCGATCATATAAATATTAATTGCAATTTTAATACACAAGTGTGGAAGTGCAAACAAGATAACGATAAAAAAAAACTGTGTTACTCGATAGAAATCTTTATTCGAGTGCCGTGACCACGTGGAACGAATGTAGTGAAAATTGTAACTAAGAAAATGTCGTTAATTCTTCATATTGGTCGAAGTGAGTGTATTTACGTTATCAGGTATAGCGCAGCGTTCCAATTTATTTTAGAGAATACATTCTGCGGAACCGTACTGCGGCCTAAATGAATATTTCAGCGGGGGCTTTGTTTGGGAAGCCATGGATTTTAGAGTTAAGGAAAAAGGTGTTTTAAAAATTTCATCGACACTTGGGATGTATTGAAAAATCACGGTAGATCAAATTCTTTCATTTCTTCACTAAAGTTTTACAAAATTTTACGTGCAAAATATTAAAAGTATGCCCGGTTTAATTTACATCTATTTTTCTTTAATAACAAGGAGTCTATAGTCCAAACAGTTTTTTTTTCTTAAAAGAGTTTTGAGAATGATAGATTTCGCATATTTTTACTTTACTACCTTACTGTATTCCGGTTTGTGGTTTTTACTAGCAGTTATGGGCCAGCTAGGTGAAAAACATTACCGCCGTTCTGTCTTCATTACTCCTGTTTGAGTCCTGCTTGAGAATCGAATCCGGGACTTCCACGATACAAGGCAAGCGATAAACCACTGCCCCACGATGGTAGTCAAAGTGTAGTTGATAGTTTTAGAAGCTTTAAGGTTATGATTTTCAATTATTATATCGTTTTCTAAAATAAAAAGCGCAAACTTTGAATACGTATCACTACAATTACAGATTTGTACAGAAATCTTAACCATTATAATTGTCATAAGGAACAACACCAATAATACAAAAAGAGTTATGAAATTTTAAATCGTTAACTAATATAAAGTATTAAACACAAATTTAAATGAGATTTAAAAACGGACCCGTACTGCAAATTGTTTCTTACTTATAAAATCACGATTCTTGTAACTATTATTTTTATTATTGTTACGGTTCTTGTGGTAGAACCGGCTGAGAGACTGTCAGACAGGCACACGGAGGGGGATAGTTAGTAATAGGGTTCTGTTAATCATCATTTGGATAGAAAACCCTAAAAATATGGTAAAAAACTATAATTTGCTTTATACGGAAATATTATACCTAGACTAGAGTAGAGACTATGCAAACATTACTGTATTTAGGTAAGAGGGTTGTTAATGAAATACAAAATACCTGCATGGTGTAACGTATGTCGCTGGTTCGAGTCCTAGGCAACATAATTATTGAGGTTTCGATTAGTGCACGGTTATTTCGTATCCGCCAGTCCCTACGACTAACACCTCAAATATCGCACAGAATATCAGTTTAATGCCACAAAAGCTATGCTGTATATCGACTAAGATATATATGTGAACTATACTATTTCGCGCGAAAATAATTCACTATCTACGACATCACCTTATTCAATATCACGTAAAATTGAGGTCAATTTTAAAAAGATAATAAATAAATTAAATTGTAATTTTATATACCAAAGTGAGCGGTGCTTTTGTTACTTAATGAACAAAAATAAAGATAAAATATGAAAAGGGGATAGTGTAAGCAGGAAAGGAAAAGAAAATTCATACGTATTTTCACCTTGCAAAAAGCGATGTTGTCACGACGGGCCACTACAAGTCTCAAGCGTCCTTACAAGAACGGGCTAAGACAAAAATGGGTCATACTAATGCATACGCTATTGTCATTTCACTCTCTCGTCATATTCAACCTTTGAACTGGTAATGTTTCAAATTAAACTTTTGTAACTTTTTTTTTCTTTTAGATGCAGTTAGTTCACGTAAACTTTTTTATACGAAATTGTGTACACATATAACATTTTTAAATCAAAATTAGTAAATAATTTTTAGAAAAAATACACTAATTATTATGTTTTAGTTAAAATAAAAATGTCATATTTTATATAATATAGTTTGAATTATTTATTTTCACCAAGAAATACAATAAAAATAAATAAAATGTCAGTAAATCTAAATTATTACCAGAAGCATTTGGAAAGATCTATGGGCAGTAATTAGCTGATATAGACTGATGATTGAAATAGAAAAGTGTACAAGTTAAATTAAACTATTTCCCCACTAATGAGGTTGAAATTTTCTTAAACTGTTATAGTTGTTATAGAACCATAATAATAAGTATATTATTTTATAAAAAAATATCACCATCCATCATCACCATCACCAGGGTTGACATGTACCTTGCCAACGACATTCCTTATCGAGACTACGATAATTGCTGCTGAGACTTAAACGGCGGTTAATGATTGTTTCATAGTCTCTGGCTTATAGCGAAACGGAAATTTTGCAGCGACGTATGCCCAAAAATGTTCCTCTTATTATCGTTTACATATATGATACAATTTAGACATTTAACTGTGCTATATTTGCTCGAGTTTCCTTCTAGCTTATCGTTTACGGGTTACATAATAATACTGCGGCTTGAAAACCATATTTTAATCGTTCATATTTTTATTATTTTATTTTCATCGTCAAACTTGACGTAAGATTTACGGAAGAGTTTATAAAAACTAAAATAGGCATTGTACGCTGCTACTCGTATAAAGGAACAAGAAAGAATTGCATCAAGACGCTCTTAAAGTCGAACCACAAAGCTTTGACGACGTTCTGAAACCGAGTTAGGCTCATTCCATTTTAAGTCTCCTTTTGACTTTTATGTCGAGAATGCTGCATGCTTGTCACATCATATAAAATCAACGTTGTTGGAAATTCAAAAAAATGTGGATTAAATTCTAACCGTTTAACCTGTAACGATCTTTTTATATCACTCTGTCATCGGATAAAAAAAACATTCTGATAATTCTTCTCTCGTTTTATATACAACAGTACGGAAGACAAAACGGAAAGATAGGACGGTAACCAGGTAGTAGTTGCGCTCGCCTATAACAATTTTTAATTTAATTATTTGTTTATTTAACAGAATACTAACATGCATATGAGGAAATACAATTAACATGTTTTTTGTCATATAGCTCAATGCCGAGTAATACAGAGAGAGCAATGAATTATAATCAATGAACAAAAATATGGGCAGTCGTGAGGTGCTGCTTTCTCTTGTGGTTTTGCTTTCTCTCTATCTATAGAGGTTTTCGGGATTTGGATTTTTTTTATTAAATTGCCATCTGTTGACAAAAGGCATATTACATACAGTTTGATTAATGAGTATTGACATTTTTATATTTCGCCCTAAACCTGTGAAATAATTAAGATTTAAAAAGTCTATAGAATATTTAACAATAACTGCGTGATCAATACGTATGGGAGATCACTTATACTTAGGAATTTGCTCTTTGTCTAATCGAAACAATTTTAAGTGAATATAAAACACGTAGGGTTGCTAACCCATGTCGCTTGTCACCCACGTAATGACTTGTTGAAAGGTACACGTTAAACAGTTCAAGTAATAAATTCCCCCGACGCACCTCTTAGCTACGCTTAATGTCTGCAATTAACAATAACAAATTTCAGATAGCATTTGTCGGTAGTTCTATATGAGCTCATCATGATTATAACATTCGTCCATATTTATTGTTTGTCAAACTAGAATACAATTTTGTTTTTAATTTTGTTATCACCAGCAACAACATTTAAGCTGAATTTTTTAAGATAACAATTAAGTGATTATGAGGCTGTAGATGATGGTTCATCCGGAATACTTCTGGCTTTCTTTTATAAGATGAAACAAAGCAATGCTGTTATGTTGGCAGAATGATATTGTAGGTGGTAACTAGCCAGGCTGATTCGAAAAATCTTTAGCCCCATCCAAACTTCAGTACTCATATGGTTGGAAAAATAAACTGGGACCTCCATGTTGTATGTGGTATACCACTCTCTGAAGGAGGCAGTCAAGGGAGTGTTTAATAATGTTTACACGCCATTTCTCGGAACTGCTTATTATTTCTATACATATATATTTCATATACATAAATATTTCGATGAAAAAGTATCACGATAACATTTTGCTCGGTTAAACGAACTAAAAAAAAATAATATTTTTTTTAATTCAAAAGATATCATCGGTTGTGATAGTTTTAGATTTTTCAAAAGCGTCCATAGAAAATTCTAGCGGATTAACGCCTGGTGGCCTAGGGGCTATCACCGGGGACCAAATTGTCCCATCCAATTATTTTCGCGCATTTCGTTCTGTCCGTCACGTACCCGAATAACGCTATCTCCAGGTGTGCTTTCTACTGAAAACGACTCAAATCTGCTTTTTTTATTACGATCCATTTTGTCAATTTGCTTTACTATTCAACTTACTCATTTCGAAGGAAGACATTTTTAACGTTCATGTACTTATATTAAGAATAAAATAAATATATTTAAATAATTTTTAAACATTAACATTGATAATTTTACCTTGAAAACGAATTTTGTTTTCAGGTCATTAACATATTTATATATTGAACGCTAGGATTACGGTTTATTTTATGGCTAGTTTATTTATTTGATTGATTTTATTAAGTTTTAAATTTCACAATGAATTAACGTACTCGCCCAGGTGGATTGCAAGATCCATAGCGTGTACAGGTAATATGTGAAATGTATTGTGTTCACACCACAATACAGCTCATGGAAAGAGAGCAGAAAGTTTTCGTATCGAAGCTACTTATCTCAATGTACTATACAAAATGTCCGCTGCAAAAATATTATAGTTTACGTACCTTCAGATAAATATCTTTTTAACGAACTATTTATAATGGAATTTGCCTAAATATACAATAGCTTTAAACACAAGCGACTAGAATAATTGTTTCTGCGGTATTATGTTGCTTCGTTAAAACTCAGCGCCTTATTATTTTAGACAGGATTAATTTTCAATTTAATTGATTTACCAAATAATTATATAACAGAAATATCGCTCATTCTGTATTATATAATTGTAGAGTCAACGGACTTTCTCTGTAAATGTTGAGCTAAATTCTAATTTTGTTTTCCTTGCATTTTAGCATTAAAAATTTCATTTGTTTGGATTCTTGATCTTCTTTGCTCTTTATACAAAATACAGAAGCGTAGCCAAATAAAATAGTCTCATTGATATTCTGACTTTACCTCACAATCACATTAAGCATGTGGTTTTGTTTATCTAGGTAACTTTAGTTTGTCAAAACGTACACTTCGCCGATGTTATCATTCTATTCACGTACCGCGTGACAAAGTGTCGGCAAGTCCCCTACAAGGTTGACAGACAATCTGGTGAAGGTGGCGGGAAGCTGCTGGCAGCATAGGACCAATCGCCGTGGGACCATGGGGGAGGACTATGTCATCAGTAGGTGTGTATCGGCTGATTATGGCGGTGATGATGTCATGATTATATCGATTACGATTATGATAGTGATAAAATTTGGGTAATTTTCACTATAGTAATATTTACTAGATATACGTTTAACACATTTACACTGGTATGACCCACCGGCGGGACATACATGTATGGCCATCATACCCGCATCAACGTGGGAATGCAGTAGTTATGAAATTGGTACACAACTAAGTGTAAGTAGTAAGTAGTATTTCTTAGAACTTTTATTATTTTACGAAGTACACTCCATTTTTAAGAAAAGATAAACGTTGTATGAATTTCTACAGTAAAGCGCCATCTATTGCTAAGTACAAATATTTTGTGCAGCACAATCATTTTGATTATACCAGAAATTATAGCAATACTAATTCTTTTTACCAGTTTTATATTTGAGTAGTAGGCTATCTGTGTAATATAAACTGAGCGTTAAAAGATGTGTAGGCTACAGTATTTTTCAATAGGAAATCACGATTTTCTTCAAATTACGGTTTTCTTAGTTCTAATTATTTGAAATGTAATTTACACATGATGAGATCATAAAGGTTTGTAAATATCATCAGAAGAACAAGAACCTTGGACAGATATTCTAGTAGTTTTTGAATTAGTACTTAATTTTTAATGTTCTACGTGTTTTACTTACCTGTAAAAGTTTTATTAAGAATCTTTTGTTTGCCGTATGCAGTGGCTAACTTTGATTAATCGCAAAGTTAACCAGCAGGTCCCGCTTAAAGAACAGCTGCATAACGAAACTTCGAAACAACCGTTATTTAGTCCAAAATTGTGAGCTATTAACGTGTTATTACTCATTAGGGAGAACTCTAGGAACGTTTAAGTTGTTATTATGTGTGAGTGTATATTTATGAATGTAAGTATAGCGTATCAATTCAACGCTTTTTTTATTATATGAACCTAGATTTAGCAGGATGTTAAAAGCTAGTAGCAGAATACACTCGTTTCACGTAAACATGATGGAAGTTTCACTGGCGTGACGAAAATATCTTAATCTTAGACACAGTAGTGGCCTATGTTATTCTAGCGTACATAACAAGGTGGATTCTTAAATAAGGCTAGAAATCTAAATTTAATCATTAAAAATGGAATTTGGTTATGATTTGTGTTCACTTTTTTACTTGTGCAGACAGTTATAATTTTGAAATGCTGAAACTATGGAATAGCGATTATCAGATCCCATTTACGGATGATATAAATTTTTAAATGATTGTAGCAGCTGTTTTAATTTGGAATGTATAGGCAGAACAGACAGTGTGAAAAATACGATAATTTAAAAAAAATTTAATGAGAACTTGAAACAAAAGAAATAATTCAAGTTTTTTTTTAAAAAAATTACGAAACAAAATCAGTTTAGAAAATAAATGGTTGTTTGTACAAACCGCAAAAGAACACAAAAACTTTGTTGTGTTGTACCTATTTGTGGGTAGATGGAACAGAGGTATAAAGCGGACAAAGGGAGAGCATTAGGAGCTGAGCATCAATTTATTTCCTGGCAATTTTGCACACAGATCGACACGGCTTTTGTGAATTTAAAGTCTTTAATTAAGCACAATCGTCTCCGAAGTAAAAAGTATTTTTTTTTGTTCCTTTAAAGAACAAAAGCTTTTAGTGCCTCCCATTTTATTTGTATTTACAAACAGCATAATCAACTTTAGCCGTCCATCTTTTTATTTGCTGCAACTTGTCTCACTGTTCGATTTAAGTTGGGTACAAAAATTGTAAATAAATTATGTAAGTCCGTGATGATTTTGTGAGGAAATTTGACGTAGATAATATGAAATCTTTTTACTCTCCGCTTTTGCTCCAATAGATGGATTTATGGCAAAATAAATCTTCCATTCACGTTCATCATCTGTAGTGCAATAAATATTTCTTTAATATATAAATTAATATAATTTGCTACGAAGTTATTCTACATTTTTCTTGATTTTTCCTTACCATTATTTAAATTTATTTTTATATCCATAACTCTCCTCGTCAAATCCTTGAGGTGAAGTATTCCTTTTTCATCCCGAATTGAAGCCAAAAAGATACTCTGTCCGCCGGAGCTACGGTACAGGGAGAAAGCGTTCCCGCAGTCCCAGCCGATGGCTCTTGGACGAACACCGTGGAGTTTTAGCTAGTGATAGTTTGGCATAACCTCTTCTCAATATACCCAACGCGTATCGTATATAAGTTTTCCACACGATAAAAAAATATATTAAAAGGGCAACAACTTTATAGAATGATATTATAATTTCAAGATGGTCACCGGTACCCAATCACTCTTTAGGTTTAAATTGTTTATAACTGTTAAAATAAGAATACTAATTGTTTAAATTGTAACTAGCAATTTTAAGTAGACGACTCATTATTCAAAATTAAGATTTTTTTTTATTCCGTAAGGTAAAAAATTACTGGCTTGTATACGCTAAACTCTAGCACGCTGGCCTCTTCTCATAAGAATCCTCTCATAAGATAATTTACATTTTCTTTTTCTCGGAATGGAAATATGTATACTTTTTTATTTCTAGTGCCTTAAGATGAAAATATAAAAGCCTACTACGCAAATTGCATGGTTATTAATCGTAAAGGCGAAGAGAAACGGTATAAAATGTGATTTCGTTCTTATTGCTTTTTTCTTAATTCTTAAGCGCCTTTTTGATTTAAAATTATAAGTTTATCACAATAAACATATTTTAACTTTAGATTTTTTTTTTCTTATTTATTAGATTTTTCGCAATGGCTGGAACGTGATGATTAAGAATAATTTTTGTATACACAAAAAGTCTATTAATAAATCCAAAAGTTTTAACCTTAAAAGTGAACCTACAATAATAGAGATCGCTACGAAATATTAAGAGGTTAATGTTAAGGTATTTTCACATTAAAATATTTTAGCGGCAATTTGAAACGTTCCCATTTTCGATGAGAAAATTGTGGAATAGATGCCTGATTGCTACGAAGTTATTTTTAAGTATCTCGAAACGAAAAACAATTATCACAAAATTTTAAAGTATTTCAACGTTTTCGTCATTTTTAACAATACTTTCTTTGCTCGTGCTTACACTGCTGCGTTTCAATTCATTCCATGAGCCATCCTGGATGCCGCTTCAGTTGAATATTTCAATGGGGGCTTTGTTCGGAAATTTAACTCAGCTTTTTTGACGTGCGGGGGTTTTAGGCTCGAAACTTGGTCCAAAAATGTATTTCCATGTCCTAGTTTTCTTTTATATGCAGCATATACTATTATTTGCCTTAAACATCGTCTATTTTGTTCAGCAAACACATTATTGTTGAGTTGCGCTTTACAAGTTTTATTGCAATAAAATAAAATGAAAATATATATATTTTAATTTTAATAAAACGACACTAATATCTTCTACCTTCTATACATATAAAGTCTAAAAACTACGCTGATTTACTGTCTTACATTGATATATATACACAAACTGAACCGCAGGTCCTAGAAGCATGAAATTTAGAGGTATTCTTTATAATTCGTAGCTATCCGCTGAAGTCTTGAAATTGCACCCCTAAGGCAAAGAATGGAGTGGAAGAGAGGGTTCAATTTTCAATAAAATATTTATTCTCTAATTTAATTGATTTGAAAATTGGTGCACACTGCAAGGAGATTAATTTGTAAAATATATAAAAATTATTGCGCCCCAAGAAGCGTGGTTGACGGCTAAAATACACGTGTATTACACAGTCACAAAGTTTAGGAAGGAAATTGTATTGTTGCTTCATAAATAAAACTATTACCAGCACTTTAATGCGAGTAAAGATGTGAATAAATTTATTATGTTTCTGCGTTAGAACTCGCGTAATAAACACTTTTACACAGTTGGAGTAATGGAATTAACAGTTGACAACGCACTAATTGAAGGCACCCTTGTCAACAGAATTACATCCTTGTCTTACATTCTAATCTCACTCAAAATACAATGAATTTTGAGTACTTAAAATGATCATAATAAATTTCATTGTTACTTTTATATATTTGTATTTTTTATGATTATTTTAATATTTTGTAACTGTGGTCAACAAAAACCCACCTTTTTTAATTCCTGGGATGACTTGTAGAAAATGCCTCTAAGCCCTTTGTACTTCTAGTTTAAGGTATTAAAATAAGTAACAATTGTTAAATAAAAAATATGTATTAAATTTTAGTATCAGAGTGATGAGCGAAGATACACTGTCGGCCAAAAGTTTGAGACCACCTTGAAGAGAAGGCAGTGTACGAGTGCATGCGGTTGCTATTTAAAAATTTATATAAAATGTGTTCAAGGATTGGATCGAAAAGAGATGCATATTACAGTTTAGTTTTCTTTGCGAAACACATAATACACATAATATAGTAATTAAAAAAGTTAATAAACATAGTAACTACAAGTAAATTAAAAATTAATGCTATTCTGTAAGTTATTATCTGGTGAATTTTGATATCAGGTCGGCCATTATGGATTGAGTTAGCCCGAAATTAATAATCTGTAGAATGTAACGCATTTTACTCACATCGAGGCATGAAACCTGTGCCTTGTTTTGCCAATAACATCGGAAATTACTTCCGATATAACTCGTAGAAAATCGACTAAATTCTGTATGCTAAAAAGGGAGCTCAACCATACTAACAGTAATAAGCAAACCGCAAAGTCATTTCAATTACTAACGAAACTAAAATAAAAGCATTTAATGGGAGAAGGGTACCGTGAAATTGAAGAATAACTTAATTCCGATGCAATTTCTGCTACAAAATTTTCTATTAAAATCTCCAAATATTGTTTGTTAATTTGTCAACAACTAAATTCTACTCAGGCTTTCATACACTTCAGTCGAAATTTTGGTGCGCGATTGAAATGAAATCGCGTTTAATACGTATATTCGATTATTGACCATTTCACGATCGATAAATTAATATGTGAAGTTATTACCTATTAAGTTCGTTTTGTTTATAATGGAGTACGAGATTTCAGAACGCTACCATTTGAAATTTAAGCGGTACACTTCTCCACTTTTGTAGTGCAGTTTGGACGGTGGAAGAGTATTTTAGAAACCAGTCAGGCGGTTTCTAAAATACTCTTACCTATAATCCTCAATGGGAAATTACCGCCATAAAATTGCTGAGGATCTACAGTTACACATGAAAAATCCCCGTGTGAGCACACTTAATTGTCATTTAACGTCAGATAAGATTGAGGTCAAATGTTAGCCTACTGTCGATAAAAAAATAAATAAAACGAATGTCGAGTTGTTCAAAGGGAAATGAAAGAAGAGGCAGTGTTGCGGCAAATTCTCGAAAAGGAGCGGAGCAGGATATGGGGCGGAGAAAAAGAAGCGGTTTAAAAAGCGTACATTATAATAATGTTGTCCAGCGTGCAGGGGCGAAATTTATTGACGACTAACGACGGCTATGAAAGACTGAGTTTAATACTTACCAATAAGAAAAGGATCAGTTAATGTCATTGCTCTGTGTTATGAAAATGTTAATAAAAATAAACAATCATTACGTAGTAAGGATAATCCTCATATCATAAATACAAAATCCCTTTACTTTCAGGGCTATATTTATTATATCTCTATTGTAAACAATAAATGATATGGTCTGGACAGAGACTGTAGAAGTTGTATTGATAAATATGTTGTACAACACAAGATTATACTTCATATGTAAATATGATTTCAATCGCTTATTGTAATCTTAAAACTTATTTGTGAAGTTACCAAAACAATATTTTTAATTTGTAAAATGAGTAATGAATTTATTTTTTCTTTGTTTTTAATAAGAGCAATACTCTTGTTCTATTTCCAGGTATTCATATAATTAGCTTTTTCCTTGACATACTGGGTGGACACAATGATTATTTTCTTATTTCTTATTACTTTTCTGCTGTCTTTCCTTCTACGTTTTCTTGTAAAGGTATTATGCAGTTCAATCTTAGCTTCAATCTTAGCTGCTAGTCTTAATAGTTCTTATTATGCACGTAAATTTTCCGACATTCCTAAATCCGTCATATGCTATTGTTTATTTTTGTTAGATACCTAATATTGTAACGTATTTACATAGATTCGTGATTATTTCCGAAATACGAACATTAGAAAGCTGAACTTCAAAAGAATTTTCTTCGTACGCGAAATGAGAACAAATCGATAGCATTATCTCCTTTCCGGGGGCAGAGTGAAGGGTTTATCCCTCTGCACGAAAGTTTTTGTTACGTGATGTATTATATTTCCCTTCAAATTGCTAAACGTTTATCCGTTAAGTATAATAAATAATGATAGTTCTTTTGTAAATAAACATAAATTGGGTTTAATTTTTGAACTTAATAACAAAAACAATAACAAACAAAAAGAAAACAGTTTAGAGTAAAGGTTTAGAGTATTAGATATTACGTCACCTTATTCTCAAACGGGCAAATTTTACATATGATTATATCTATATACAATACACCTTTATTTAACGTAGAGAATATTGTGCCGATACTTATAATTTGAATTTTTATTTTCGTTTATTAGTAACAAATACCTTGACAATAATAACATAAAATGAATCACCAAACCATCTATGTGGTATGAAGGCGTCGCACAATACTTACATTTGATGTGTTTATATACTAACATTACAGCTACACTATCACATGCATATATAATTAAAAAATTAAAATAAACATAATCCCAGATAAAAACACACAAATACTCACATTCTCAACATATACAACTACTTCCGAAAAAGTTAATTTCTGTTTAATTTACGTTCAATTTTGTTTCCGTCTTTTAATAACAAGTAGTACTTATTACAAAGTCTACATACTAGATATTTCCTCGTCCTTTCACCATAATAATTATTTATCCTAACCTAAAACAACTTTTCTTTGGCTGCATCTCTAGTGTCATATTTACTAATTATTTTATTTTTAAAATCTTCTTTATAATATGAACCCAAAATTATGCGATATAGCACTTTATATTCTACTGACAATATTCGACTTTTCGTAAATAATTTATCATAATCACTCCTATATTCTTCTCTGGTTTCCTCTTTTATCATTTATTATTATTATTAGCTGTATTTTTTAATATTATCAATATATTTTTTAAACGTTAATCCATAGCAGCTTAACTCATAGAATACACTAATGCATAATAAATCATGTACGTAGTGCCTTTATTAAAAATTATTTTCCGGTGATAAAATTTTGTAAGCATTAGCTTGAATTTATTACACACGATATATATATGTGGCCTCCAGTTAAAATGACAATCAATTGTGAGACCTAAATATCTAAATTTATTTACCTTATCTAATTTTGGAAAACCGCATATATTTAGTTAATCATGAAAGTATTCATATGAGAGGCCCACAATATGAACACCTTTATTTGCTTTCACTTTTGCCTTGTTAATTTAGGGTGAATATATGTGCATACACTTAGTTAAGTATACTCTTGTTAAGAACAGATTTTGATGAATTCTGTTATAGAAATAAATTCTTCTTTGACTATGTTAAAGCAATTATGAGGTTACGGTAAATTGGAATGACAGTCGCTGTAAGTCCATTTGACAACTAATACAATTTCTTCTGCCTTAAGGCTCCAAATAATTATTATTACTTTTTATCAGTTATGGGCTAACATTTGACCCTAATTTAATTTAATGTTAAGTGATAATGAGGCCATAGATGGTAACACGCGCAAGCCCAGGATACTTATAGCTCTCACATGTACAAATACTGAGATAAAGTATTTCTGTTACGGGGCCAGATTGACATTGAGGTTGGTATTTAACCAAGAATCTCCGCGTAGCAAAATAGACCACTGCGTCACGAAGGTCGTCATAATTAAAATATTTATTTGTAAATGTGTTCTTAAAAATTATTAAATCAAATATTATGTTAATTTTTTGTCACCACTAAAAAGGATTTATATGTGACAGCTTGCTCTGACGACGAACTAGACATTACAACCGATCTTGTAAACCCTCTGAAGATCCCTAATATATCACAAAGAATGCAATCCCAAGATAACATCTGCGAGTGACAGCTTACCTTACTCTCCGATCCATTGGAGCGTTCAGCTGCAAACGTCACTAACAGTCCCACATCTCGAAGAGGGTCAAACCGCTCATCAGTTGATTCACTTCAAATAATTACAGCTTATGCTGCGAGTATTTTAAAAACAGGTATTGAAATTGTGAAAAACAATTCGATTAGAGCGTAATGATTGTAATAAAGTATGTTAACACTATAATGGATGCACTTTTACGATCTAAGACCTAGTCATGAAATATAACTGGACCAATTAAATATAACACGTTATCACACAGATAGTGTATTACCGGGTAAACGTCAGCAATGTCAACACGCAGATAGTGTGCAAGTTGTGTGAGCGGGCAGAAGAGGTTGTTCGCGGTATCACACACAAGTGTTAACGGACTGTAAAATGTTAACGTGATCACTTATGCGCCTGTGAAATTGTTGTACACGAAATAAACTGAACAAACAATCAACAGAAGTTGAGAAACAGAAAAGTTTTTTTATAAATTAGTGAATACATTCGTGGCGCAGTGATTTACCTCTTACCTTGTAATATGGAGGTCCCGGGTTAAATTCTCCGGTTACAGGAGTAGTGGTGTGGATTATGATATGGTTTTAAGAATCTTCCTTGTTGCTTGCCACAATGATAATCAAATAATAATAAGTATTCAGAGCGAACACGATTCACTGTATTCAGCCTCGTTGTCACTTAAAATCAAACCAAATCTAAATCAAGTGCTAGCCCATAAACGAGAAAAAAATGTTTATTTAATAATAAAACTCATTATCTCAAATACCAAATACCTCGCTCAAAAATAAATCTACAGTTAATTTAAACTGGATAGTAAGTGCGATTCATCACAATCCACAATCTTTAAAAGGATAGTGCAGAAACTGTTACAGTGAATTAATCTCGTAAAAGTTTCGTAGTTAAAAGTTAACAAAAAGTAAAAAGTAGAGAAGGCGGTGGTTTTACTTCTTATCTTGAATCTTTTCTACTATGGATGGCATCCATTGCTTTTATCGTTAGTAACAACGATAATTGCCTCATATTAATTATAATGTAACTTTTTTTTATCGGCAATAACTTTAGAGCTCAATATCACGTGATTTTCAGTTAGAATAAGGCCGTAGATCAGTGGTTCCCAAACTTATTTTGTCTACTGCCCACTTTGAGAATAAATATTTTTTTAGCGCCCCCATTTTTT
>DWQX01003324.1:0-18209 GCA_018245475.1 Pharmacophagus antenor
TGTGGCTCGAGAATCGCACCCTGGCCCACCGCGTCACAAGGAGAACGGGTAAATCCCGTTCGGCTCAGAGAGAGCGGAATTTGAGGGAAAAATTAAAAATAAAGGTGAAAAGAGAGACTATATCGGAAAGAATGGGAAACGCAGAATGGAGAGAAACGTTTGTGGAATTTATAGGAAGATTGGAAGGCAAGTGGCTAGGAGAAATAAGTAAGGAAGGCGATGTCACTATTTACAGGTATAATTGTATACTTTGACCTAGTGGCATTAAGGAATGTAAGATAACATCAAAATAAACGAATGGAAGGAAAGAAAATAAAAGAGGAAAATGGTCTCTGATCAGCACGTCAGGGGAACGTGATTTAAAAAAAAAACGGGTAAATCCCTGCGCCACAGAGGCAGCCAAAATATTGTACCAACATAGTATATTCATTCTACAATATATATCGCGTAGGATATTAACATTGTGAATTTAACAGAATTCACCACTACATTAATTGAATTCAACATAAACCTCGGTTAAAGCTTTCAAGAATAAATTAAAAGGCCATTGTCCAATGATCGCGACTGTGGCGAGTTCATTTGAATGCAAAAGGCGGGCGGCGCCCTCTGTTTGGGCAACGTAAATTGGTTGCCGCGTATTGTGTATTATACTGGGAAGTACTTCGCACCGTTGTACTGGTTTCGATCAAATACGATTAATTCGAAACGACTTCGGGCCGATTGTATGTGGCGTGTTAGTTTATTTATCTTTAAGTATGATATATCTAAAGAAACACTATTTATATATTCAATATATATATTGGATTTATGTAATTTTTGACTGCTTCCGTTGTGCAATCGTCAATAGCTTGCTTAAATTCTAAGTTAAAAGCAACTGATTTATTTGAAATAGGCTATAATAAAACACTTTTATAGACAGCACTCCGATCCCCCCCTCCCCTTCACCACTACCCAAGTGTTCTAGTTGGGGATATGAAGCGGCGCAATAAGCTCCACATATTAATAGTGATGTCAGAGTGATCGGAGGGTTTTTCAAGCCCTCCTGGCTATGTGCCGGTATAAAATGGCATTTCCGTTTTCCAGAATAGATACAAACAGCAATATACAGACAGCGAAATTATACTGATAGAGTGCACCTTACAATCTACGGAGTCATTGTCACATCTTGTGAAATCGAGGCCAAGTGTTGGCCCATAACCGATAAAAATAAACGATAAATCAGTTCAAGCGAAGACTTCAGTTCTGTAGGTTGAGATCAAGTTAGATTAAAAAAAGGCACAGTTATATATCTTTTATAGTCACAAATCACTATCCGTAATAAAAGGCTGACCTTAACCGTGTATGATATCCATTTAGAAATCCCTTTGTGTGTAAAACTTAATACTATTACGCATGCTTAACCCTAAATGAAAGCGAGTTTACGACAAGGGACATTTTGACCCTTCCACTGGTCCCCTCTATGACCGTTTCCATCTATTACGCTGAAGGGTTATTATTTTTGTATACCTCATACAAACATAACCGCTTTCAAATGCGATTTTGTTTGCCCAAACCTTTTCATAGTGATAGTAATTTAAAACTTACCAACCTTCTTTTAAACATAACATATGTTTAATCAAAACTGAATGCCATATTGCAAAATGGTAAGTCTGATTAGGAATTAATAATTTCTGATTTCTGAATTTTTATTTATTTATGAAAAGCATAAATTAAGTATTAAAGAAAGACTGAGTAAGGGCTGTTGACTAAATTATGAATATAATGTTATTGCACTTTCTTCGCGAAAATGTGCTAATGTTAGTGTTTGACTGAAAAGATGAATTTGTTTCTATGGGTTACATTGCGCCATCTGTTAGTAACAATAATTATAATTTGCAGTCAAAAAATGAAAATTTTAACTGTTATTTACGTTTGCACATAGATGGCGTTATTCGCACTTACTCTAATTTTCGTGTTCTTTGTAGTGCAAACAATAATTTAGTAAATTAATTTGCTCTTATATCAAATTCATCACCACTTTTTTATACCTGACATAATAAATTAACAAGTACTAGACTATATTAAAAAAATGTACAAGTCAAACTGTAACAAGTAAAACTATTTGTAGGGTACAATAAGTAAAAAAATGTTTTAATAATTTTTATTAAATTATTTACATGTAAAAGTACAAAATAATAGTCGTTTCACAATTTTAAATTCGATGTTGGAATTACTGCTTTAAATAAAATAAAACAATAATATTTAGTTTTCTAATAAAGTATATAAGTCGATGATATCACAATATAAATTCAGTAGGCTTTCCTCAACAACGTTTGGTTTAATATTCATCGAGGACAACATTCTGAAAATATAAAACGTCATTTATGTAACAGCTCTATCTGCTGACGGGTCGAAAGCGAGTTTATTTAATATGATTAACATTTCATGAACTTTAACAAAATTGCAGTAATTAGAATGAGTTTCAATTCCTTACTTAAATGCTAAGAGATTATTTTCCCTGTCGCTTGTAAACTAAGTGCATATAGTCAGTACGGTGTGCTATAAAAACAAAACTTTATCAGTACAACTATAGTAAAATCAAGTCTTTTCCATATACTGCTTTTCTGTTACATAAATCATTTTTTTTTAAATACCACTAAGTTCTACCACTTAACACATATCATCTAAACAATCAGAGATTTATTTATTAGATACAGAATTACAGGTCTACCTAGTTGTTGTATATTTCTGATTTCATTTCTTACATTAATAAGTAAACATTTACTTACAATCTAACTATACGTCGTTTGGATTTTATCGGATTTAATTATATTATCATATTGAAACAAATAAATAAGTGTTTGAATTGTTAAGTATCAGTAACTGCTTAACGATATAACTATACCTAGTGATGCGATGAGCTGGCAACATTTTTCACCGTGTTCTCCATGTTACGCAAATATCTGTTTATAGAGTCCGAAGTAGTCTGCAAAATGCTTAATCCGAGCCTGTATTTGAATTCGACTAAACGTTTGAGAAAACCGAAAATGCCAACGTCCTGATTTAATGGTGGATACGTTATTACTTCAGGATCGTCTGTGGGGTTCGGCGAAGTTGTCACGGGTGCTTTAGCTTCTGTTATTGCTGACGGGGACGGTGGCATCGTCGAAGTGGCGTCCGTTTTGAATTCCGTGGTTGTTTCAGTATTCGCGACGTCAATCTGGGTCGTCGCTTCCGCTTTTGGTACTGCACTAACAGCCGATGGACTGCTTTTGTCTGCGTTTGTCATTGGCTTATCAGTGAATACTTCAAGCGCTTTGAAAGGTTTCGTTGTCGGATCCAACTCGTTTGAACTCTCCGGTTCTGTTGTAGTTAATTCTTGCTTATTGGCGTCTGAAGGCAAGGTCGAAATGCTTTCAATGACGTCACTTTTTAATGTGGTAGTAGCGACCCCATTTGGGTACACATCTTCGTCCGGATCTACGGACACCGCATAGACTGAAAGAACATTTTCCTTTTCGGCGGGCTTTAATAGGTCTTTTTTTTCTATTAGCTTTACATACATGTCAGAGTGTTTAGTTGGAATATTAGGAAATTCATCGATTTCATTGCTTAAAAACACATCTTTATTATCTTTAGCAACTTTAAGTATATCTTCAATCGATTGAATAATGCCCCTCTTCTTGCGCAAACTGCGCCGCTTTCTGATATTTCTCGGTCCGTGTTCTGGTACGACTGCAGGAGTGGCAGATTCTTCGCTGAATTCTTTTGGTACATTGCCCACTACAAATTTATTATCCGTCATATCACTGCTTATATTGAAATTTGAAGTATCACTATATTTATCATCATTATCTTCACCTTCGTTATTAGCTCCTAAAAACATAGATGTAGGTGGATAAGTTACTGGGTGATTGGTTGTTTCCTGTTGGTAGAACTGTCCGTCGAAGGGATAAACAGGTTTAAAGTCAGATTCGGCGGACGGTTTAACGCCGTATACTACGGAGTTAGCAGTGTCGCTGCCGTAGGACGAGGCCCCTGCGGGACCGGCTTGTTGTGCGGCGTAAATATGTTCGACAGCAGAATATTGAGGATAGGTCGTTGACCCTTTGTCATACTTTAATTCTGGCTTATACGCATGTCGTGTTTCATATTGCTGGCGATTGTAATTGATGGGCTCTGGGTACATGGCGCCGTGTGCGATGCCAGTTTTTTGTTGTGCATAGTGTTGTACTTTATAGTGGGGATCGTAGCTCGACGCGTGTTGAACATGACGATACCTAATGTCCTGATCTTTTTTCACCTGATACCTGTTTATTTGCGGAGTTTGAGCTGAGTAAGGATTAATTTTATGCTTTGTGTGAACTGGCATCCCTGCAAGAACAGTCCCGAGCATATCTTCCTCTGCTTGACCGTTACCTTCGCTTCCATATTCCTCAGCATTGTTCTTGTAAATATCATCTTTTTTATCGACCTCAAAGGTACGTCTTACTGGTGTAGTAAACGGATACAGAAAATAACTGGCAATTCCCACTAAACCGGCTAAACCAATAACGCCCACACCTACAGATGGCATTACCTCTCTTGAAAAATAATTGTAAATCTGTGTTGTTATAGGACCAGTACTGGCCGGCTTAGGATGCTTAGACGATTTTGTCTTATTGCTAGTTTTCAACTCGCTTTTGATGGTAGTTGTGCCGTCTGGTTTAGGCTTTGAAGTTTTCCTTTTTTTCGTCTTATTTTTATTTCTAGTGGAAGTACGTTTAGGTTTTTTAGTCGTTGTCACAGGCGTACTAACTTCAATTTCTATTTCCTGCTCTTTGGCCTCCATTGGTAATAATGCTGATTCACTTACAACAGGTGCGCTTGTGCTTACTTTCTGCTTATTTTTGTTCTTCTTTTTAGCAATTTTTGATGTAGCTTTAACTGCCGATACTGTAGTGCTAGGAGCTTTTGTTGTTAATTCTTTCTTTGTTGTCGGTGCTTCTGTAGTAATCACAGAGGTACTTATTGTCGTTGTTGTAGTTCGCTGTCCAGTGTTCTTATTCTTTTGAACGTTCGATAAAACAGTATCCTTAATTTTATTGTAGACATTTTCATTAATAGCGGAGCCGCCGGCAACTAAATCAGACTTATTGGTGCTACCTATAATCGGCCTTTTAGGAACCTTGCTGGACTGAGGCCTTTTCGTTTTATTTTTAGAATTAGCCGGTTTTTGTCTCTTCGGTTGTTCTTCGACTTTTGCGGGCTCCGTAGTTGAAGACGGATTTTCTTTATTTAGCGGATTATTCAAAAGTATCCAAGTTGATATGCCTTCGTTAGTAGTGGGTGATACATTCACAACTTCTGTAACGGTGTTCTCAGATTCTAACTCCTCCATTGTTAAGGGTATTGCGATACCTACGTGCGAGTTCTCCAACGGTTCATCATCATCACCGTTTCTTGTTTTGATACGTTGCTTTAATTGATTTTTCAGTTTCGGTGGGATTCTCGTATCTATGACGATTGGATTTTCAATGGTGTCATTTGAATTCTTAGGAGCCAATTGACCCGCGACCTTCTTAATGGAATCTCCTATTATTTGCGGCTTATCTTTAACTTCCCTTGACGTGCTTGACGATTCAGAAACAGGTAGAGAGCTTGATAACAAGGATGAGTGCTCCCCGTTCGATCCATTTCTGTAATTAAAGAAAATACGTGTTAAAATGTCGAGTTATTTTTTTTTTCTGCTACGAACTCGATTTTATTTGATATTGTAAGGCACCGAAATATATGTGTACGAGTATATCTGCTAGAACACAGCAATTTTATTGTGGCTGTAGATTGTTAGTGTGGGCGTGGTAATTAATCAAACGAATTCTAAAATATCCTGTCCTCAAATTATGTGCCCCTACATGAAACAGGGGTTCTTCATAATACAAATTTTGAACAAATTCACATTTATCTCTTTTTCCGGTTTCACAACTAATCACCAGCATATCTCTACCGCCTCAACCATTCTTCTTTGTCAAGCGTTGATGTATTGCTTAACAGACGCTGTATAGGTGAAACTGTTGGTCTTGTGTTACATTTTGTAGTTTTCGCCGTGCTCGAGTATACTTTTACGAAGCGCCATCTAGTGTTCGGTGGATTTATCTCTTATTATGTTTTTAACTTACTGAAGTTAAAAACATAAGCCGAAATATGACCTCAGTTTCACATAATGTTAAGTGACAATATCTCTAGAGGAGACGAAACGTGCTTTTCTCTTCGTATTTATAGAAAATACTGCAATGCTATCATTGTGACACATTGGCCATACGAAGGTGATAGGTTACTGAGCGGGTTCGAAAAAAAAGCAACCAATATTCATACCACTATTTATGTTCCTGGTATCAAGGACATATTATACCACGAAGTAGATGTATTTCTCAAAGCTTTATAGAATGAATTACGATATTTTATAAACATGTCTAGCTGCCTTCTTAGCTCAGTAGTTCACCGCTAGTCTTGAACGCCGAGGTACTGAGTTCGATTCTCGAGTCACATGAAGTGTGATTTGTATGGCAGGGTTTCTCGAACCCGTCTGATTACCTAACACCCCTAATATTAGCCTGCTGCTGCAACAACATTGCCGCGTCCCGTCAGTCGTATACAGGAGCGCTAAAAGTATGCTGTTCGAGTAAACTACACTATCTATGGGCCCAATATCACTTAACATCCGGTGATATTCGGGGCCAACATTAAGCTATTGTCGATTAATGAAAATAAAAAAAAACCAATCCGTGCAATTCCATTGCATTTGGTGCAATTCCTGTATGTTGGAATCAGGAACTTTCCGCAGGAACTTTTGTGATATAGCTATAAATATACAACAGTACAGAAATCGTTTTAATAATTTAAAACAAATAATGCAACCTTAATAATAAATAAAATAAGAATTGTATATATAAAAATCGTTTATTAGAATCATAAAAGGAATGTTAGATTTTAATAAATAGCGAAATAAAGAAAATAGTGTGCTATATCAAACACACAAACAATATAAATTATTTATAACGTTTAATACTGGTCGTTAAGAATAATCAATTATAAATAATGTTAAATATAACTATAAAATAATTTTAACTTATGAGTTAACTAAATTATGGAACCTTGATTTTACATTTCTAGAGGAAACACGATGCAACGAAAATTTCAAATTCTTCAACATCATCCAGCCCACCTTTATACCTCCTGCGGGTATTTGAAATACCAATTAGCCTTTACCATGAAGATACTAATTTAGACAGTCATAAATCATTCATACAAAAAATTGTTTAACGGAAAAATTATATAACCACATACAACATACACACTTACACCAATTTTCACGTATTTCTTCAATATTATTTATAACATTGTTGATAACTATCGAAAATACCACATTTGTACTTTTCGAAATTCCTTCAATAACGGTAGGACGTAACTTTGGTGTTTAAACTTATAAAATTTTTTACAATACGATATTACAGAGATGTGGAAGCATGTGTATTTATTATCCAAGCCGTTTATACCACGGCATCCAAGATCCCTTCTCAGTGGATATAGACACATTTGTACTGATTTTCATAAAATAAACACGTAAACCAGGTGTTTGATAAAACTTGCTCATAATTCACATAATGGAGGACATATTAAATTCGACAGTATGTCCCTTATGATGATTTTTAGATAGGCAAATGTTTATACTATTTATTATTACTATTTAGCCGTAGAAATAGACATTAGCAGACCTGCCTAGATCGCCTTCATCTATACCTATCACCATTAGTTATTAGTCATGTTTAATTTTTGAAATAGTCTAGCACATGAAGGAGCACTCACGAGATTTCTCATATTTCGCTTTCAGTGCTACGAAGAGATCGTGGTTGATTCCAAAAAAAAAAATCTTCTCACAGATTTAAATTTTTTGTGAAAACCTTTATTTTTCCGAATATAAAAGTTTCACAAAACTTGCGTCATAAATAGCAAAGTTATAGTGATTTAAGAATGTGTAAGTTTTCCCAAAAGTTCGCTGTCCCCGACGTGTTAAATAGATCTAGGTGACAACAAACGTTGCAGCTCGCGCCGAATGTCGAAGCTTATAAGGTATTGTTTGCTTATATACATCGCTACTATGTAGTTCCCAAAGTTTACTGAAAACGTGTAGCCATAACGGCAGAAGCTAAATAAATACTACATTATTCCGGCACAGGGTTATGTTCAATTTTATGAAAACTTAGAGTATCAAAATGGTCTTATAATTAATGTCGATTAATATATGACTTGAGGTCATTATTTGATGGTCGAGGACCATATCTCACGTTTCCTTCTTTTGTACCTTCCATTATTTGCATTTGACCCTCTTTGGTTATTTCTCAATTTTTGCGTTAAATTTCTCATCCACTCTTTTAATCTGTAAAACGTTGTCGACTTGAGGGAAGGTTCATCCTTTTCAGTTATTTTATCTATTTTGTGCGTTATGGTGTTCCAATCATTAAAGCGTGATGAGGGTTCGTGTAACATTTTAGGGCTGGTGTCCATATACCACTGTGGATATTGTACTTGTAATTGTGGAGCCGCTCTGGCGTATGTTAATGCAAAAGGAGCAAACAATGCAGCGAGTCCCGAGATTCCAGCGAAAAGGATTGCTATGGGAGTTAAAATAAAAGAGATAACACCAAAACTTAATGGATTGATTGCAGCTAGCCAATTGAAAGCACTTAAAGCGGGTCTAAAGAAATCTATTATCGAGGAAAAACTAAACGTGTCATCATCGTTTTCAGACGGACGACCAGGTCTCGAAACGGTCGACAATGCTGAACTGGGAGAAGCGAAATTGCCCGGTTCCGCCGATTCTTGTGCGGCTGTGTTAGCGTTATAATTTGTTAACGCTGTTCCTTCTATGGAAGCGCTTTCAGTGTCTTCCTCGTCATCAGAAGGCTCGTTGTAATCAGCATTACTGTCACTTGATTCGGAATCATCCATAATCGGCACACCGAAAGTATCAACGAATGAATTTTCAGCGTCTTCCTCGGATTCTACGACGACATTTTTGTTAATTACGTTAGTATTAACTGCTATATTCAGGTCGGGGCATGATTCTTTAGCTTGACCTTGAAATGTATTGTTTAAGGTGAGATATATCGTAGGACAATCGTCCGATGAAGCGCTATATTCTTCCGGCCTAATTACAATTCTGTCTGTATACGCCGAGGTCGGTTGGAAAGTTGTGACTTCGAAATTATTTGCAGGATATTGCGGATAGTTATTGAAGTTATTATTGAAATTATAATGATCCTTCACCGGATAGGTAGCTCTAACGGGCTTTCGTGTCGTTGTTATAGGTTGAATGGCATGAAAATTTGGCTGTGGCCAAGGCGGAGGATATCCTACGTTAGTAATGATAGGTGTTGGTGTTGGTGTACTAAAAATATAAGCGGGCCTAGTATGTGCATATGAGTAACCGTCTATGTACTGAATGTTGGGAGGGTTAGTCGGATGATTCACGTTATATTGTGGTCGTGGCTTGTATACTACTTTCTTTGTAAGCTTTGGATGATTGTCTTTAGAAAGTCCACTCGTTTCGCTACTAATATCCTCCGTACTACTGTAATCATTAATATCTTTCGAATTATCATTTCTTTCATCATCTTTGGAATCTTTATTAGCTCCGAAATTTAAATCCTCGTACTTAGTTTTGTCGGTCCATTTGGTTATAACCTTCTTAATTACCGGTTTATTTTTTTCTGTAAATAAATGATCGTTAATTCGTTTCTGAACACTTTTTGACGATGAAGAATATTTTCTACTTATACCATCAGCTCTATTTACATTATTATATGTAAATCCATTTCGACTATTCTTTATTAAACGGCTCATTCTGTGTGTTACATTTTTCATCTTAACTAAAGATGGAATAGCAATAAAATTATTTGTAAAATCATAAATATTTTGAGTTACATTAGGATATAAAATACGTTTTTGGTTTACATTATTGTTAATCAAATTAGTACTCATAACAATTGGTGCTGCCGAATTACTTAAACTAAAATTATACTTAAAATTATACCTTATGGGCTTATCTGTTGGTCTGATTGAGGAGCTAAATGAAGATGAGCCTAAAGCGGCTGACGACGTATCGTCCTGAGGTCGCGATAAGACATTTTGACACAAGAAAACTAAAACTAAAACTAATGTCCGATTTACACACGCACTTATGCGCCGCGTCATTGTTCACGTCACGAAAGATACCTGTAAAGAAAAGAAACAATAATTAATCACGTATTCTGAAATGTTTTAAGCAAAATAAAACTCATGTAAAAATTTAATATAAAATTTTCTGTATTGTAAAAATGTTTTGCACCTTGATTGTATTTTATCTAGAAATATGTATATATCATCATATCAACTGTAACGTCCACTGCAGGACACAGGCCTCCCCTAAGGATCGCTACGATGTATATATGTATCTTAATAATTTATACCCTTGTTAACCCTTTAATTTCTCCGGCTAGATTAACCAAAACCGAAATTTAGCATTATTTGCAATGTAACCAGCCACTAGTTAACACTAGTGAAAATATCTCATGCGAATTTTATCTACCACCTAATAATCAATGGTGAAACATTGTTTTAATTCGATTAACCATTTGAACAATGAATCTTTCATCCCACGAACCAATGAGGATGCCGAACTTTTAAATTACATGCCATCTTGGCATGTATTTAAACGAAAGCAACGAAGAATGCAGTAAATAATGCAACAAATGCCTGAACGCTAGGAAAAATGATTGCCATAACATGAAAAATAATTTAGGCAATACGTAAATTCATATAACGCTCCAACGTCCTAACGTGTAGCCAATGCTCGCGCACGTTTTCACACAGAATTGGATATTCTAACTCCTCTGCAAATAACTAGTAGCCGCAATCGGTTGGGATATATATATATATATATATAACTCACTAATAATAATAATGTAGACCACTCTTCATACTTATTTATATAAGATACTAATCAACAACGCGTACGAAATCCGTTAAAGAGTATTAGCGTTAACACGTAAGGCGGACGGACCGTTAGCAATGCTAGAATGGAATGTTTTTGAATTAGCCTCTTTATATTGACAAACGAAAGCGCGTTCGGGAATCCCGCGAAAAACCAGCTGTCATTCACTTTACCTTTTCTTTTTTTCTATAGAGCAAACAACAAAAGCGGCCAGTGCCATATAATATATAGCGCATAACACATTGCTGTATTTTTGTACATTAACTATTATTTGTGGAAAATAAGACATTAACTGCTTTAATTTTATTGGCTAATTAATTCTATCGTTTTTTAATTTAAATAGAAACTGGATTTTTTAACGACATACCATTGACACTATTTTGTAAAATATATATTTATTTGTTTTATCTCTACAAATACGCTGTTTTAAATTAACTGTGAAACTTTATTCCGATTTCGTTAGTGTAATGGTAGTAACACCGCCTCTTACACCACGGGTCGCGAGTTCAATTCTCGCTCAGCACAAACGTTCATCATGTGATGAACATTTGTATTTGTTCTTTACCTGGTTGTTAATATACGAGTATATATTTAAGTATTTATTTAAAAATAACTATGTATGTATACCAGTCTCTGATAAATATACAATAGGTGCTGTTTAGCTTTAGTTTTTGTTTTGTTTTAATCTTGGTATAAGAGTATTTGAGATTATTGTACCTGATATTTATAAATTTTAATGTGATGGTGTGTATAAAATTATCTGTATATTATTTTAAATATCTGTTAAAGAATTTTAAAGTATGCCAAATGTGCAATAATGAAAACAGATTCTGAACTAGCTATGGAAATTATTCGATGTGTTAACAATTTTGATATAAATAAAGTGTAGTTTGATGGGATATGTAATTATGAGAAACAATAGATAAACTTATTTGTACTTAGAGCATAGATGCATTATCAATTAAAATAAACGTCGCGTGGGTAGACCTAATTTTACTTGCATCGTTACTTACCTACCAACTGCAAGCACTAAGTTATTTTACCTTACTTGCACAATCTTTTCGATTTAATAACAATGTAGTTGAAATTATAGCATTGCGCATTGGACGAAGGAGTGTAGGGCGCCCTCCCACCAGATGGGCCGACGATCTAGTCAGGACGGCGGGAAGCGGCTGGATGAAGGAAGCAGAGGACCGCATATGGTGGAAGGCGTTGGGGAAGGCCTAGGTCCAGCGGTGGACTGGCACGGGCTGATGATGATGATGATGAATATATACTTGAAATTAGGTTTTTTTTTTTCCATTGTTTAATTCAACCACAAAATATGGCGTATGATAACAAAGAAAATTTAAATTTTCAATTGATAACTAACCGACTCGTGCGGAATAAATTGAAATAAAATTTTCAAAGTTGCGGTTGGCGCGGCCAACGCAAGCGGTGACAATTTTTATATGAATCATTAAATGGAAGTCATCACAATTCTTTTTTGCGTCATTACAACAAAAGGTAACGTGTCGAGAATATTTAGCTGTATATAAGTATATATAGATAAAGTAAATGTTTTTAAAGTATATTGATATTTTCATTTTTTATTGATATATACAATATTTATATCATTCAATTTACTATTTCGAAGTATATTCCTGTATCATCATATTTGTATTAATATAATAGTATCTCTAATTCTTATCAGCCCTGCACGTAATTTTTCTTTCCTCTTAGATACCGGATGACTGGTAGAGGATGCTTTCGAGCATTAAGTCCTCCCCGTACTAATATAAGTGCTGAAGTATAAATAAATAAATATTTATTGACATTCAGGGTTGTAACTAGCCAGACGAATTCTAGAAAACCATACCGCCATCTAGACTTTGCCATATATAGTATAGGTAAAATTTCTGTTCCAGTCGTATTCCTATAAGTTTTCATAACAAGTGAAAAAAAATTATCGTATGTAATATTAATTATATAAGCCTTTATTCCCGATACTAATTAAATACTTACTTTGATTTAATGCTATTCTCTTTAGTGTAATGATTTTTGTTCTTCATCTAATCTTACTTATTATAATGCATTTGGTTACTAAATTATGGAACGGGAGTTTATTCGATTTAAATCAATAACAAATTAATGTCAATAATGGAGGCCTATAAAAATAAGGTCTCATTATGAATACCGGTCGTCGATAGAGAGGTCAATGACCCGGCGGCCGTGACCGACTGGACCGCATGATATTTACGCGCCATCAACGACCTCCATAACTGAAACTGGCTCTTCGGCTCCGTTCGCTGCGTCATGGTGCGCAGAACGTGCGCCGCCAGAATTTCGCTTGGACGCTTTTTCGTTTTCGTATATGGAATGTGAATAACATTTTTAATAACGGAATATGAATCTAATTTTCACTTTTCATAATTACTAAAATAGAATAGCGGTTGGCATTCAAACTCGTAGAATAAATTAATTTTGTAAATTATGTTCAACATTATCTAATAGTAAACGACAATGTTAAAAAAAAAATGTACCTTTAGTTAAGATATGTTTCAGAAATAAAAGTTGGAAATTGAATTCGAGTTTACAGCTGTTCATTTGCAAACTATCACGTATGATTGCTTGAACATATAAATTTAACATATGTACTGACACATAAATTTAAATTTTGAGAGTGCATAAGCTAGTTATTGTCAGTTATATAAAAATCCAAAAACTACGGTATATTAAAAAAAAAAACTTGATCTTTTTGCCAACATTTTTTTATCGGTTATAGGTGAACACTTGACCACGATTTCACCTCAATTAAGTAAGTGACAATAACGCCGTAAACGGTGAAGTGTATTCGGCGGGAATACTTCTGGCATTTACATTTGTGTTACTGCTGGAACGGGTTCGAATAGCTCTACCAACATCTTTTCTCCACAAATTTTTATATCCCGCGCTACAATGCAAGCGGTAAACCAGAGTTTCGCGGAGGCTATCAAATATTGAATGTATGAATGAATTAATGAATACTTTGTTATACATAAAACAATTACATATAAGAGCTATGAGATAAGATTGTACAAAGGCGGACTTATCACTATAAGTGATTTCTTCCAGCCAACCTTTGGGTGGTAGCGGAAAATAGAAGAAAAGAAAGGATAGACAATTATTATATGTTGTATACACGTAAAAGTATATAAAAGTAATACTAATAGTATGTATATATATATAAATTAAAGTAAAAGTAAATATATAACATTACACATAGATAGATATAATAACATACACAAATAAGCTTGATCTACCGGTTAGAACCGGGATTAGAATAACTATAAAAATTATGGGGAAGTTTAATAATAAAATCAGTGTCTTTTATTTATGCCTTTAATCAGAACTACATAAGTACACTTTCGTATACAAAAATAATTATTATTCATGTTTTCAACACCGTCATAATTACCGACAGGTTGTGTGCCTATACAGCAAGCTTGAGAACCTATATACACATGTACATAATAAAAAAATAAACCACGTGATTTTTTTTTCCTTTTTTTTATCGTTGGGGTCATATAAAGACTTTATATAGATTATGATTTATTAATTTCAGTGTACATTCCTATGCGTACGCTGAGCTTTACGGCTCACGTTGTCATGTATGACGACTTCTGAACGACTTAACACGTTCCCTGCCAGAGCGCTTTTTTGGACATTTTCCGATGCGGCCTAGCGAGGCGCACATAGAATACAATTTGACGAACCTTTATTCGGCAAATAATGTCTTGAGTAAATTTCGATTTGGATCAGTAGGAGTTGTATGCGATTATTTCAAGGTTAAACTTATTATTTTAGTTAACACATTGTCAAAACTTTTTCATGGGCAATTTCAGCCCGGGGCGTATACGCCCCGCGCGTTAATAACGTCGAGTCGACACAGAACGAGACCTGTCGGAATAGGAACGCGACCGAGGAGGCGGAAATGAGGACGCATACCGACACTCGTCTGCGGTTATACGATTAACATAATGGTCGCGCATGAGCGGGCGCGACAAGTCACGAGCGGAAGCGATTCGAAAAAATAGCCCCGTATCACCGAAACGACCCAACTGTTGATTAAAATGAACCGGAGTTAGAAACAGTTGATCATACAAAAGCGGCCTGTGTACGCATAGTTGGATGGAAAAAATATTTTAAAAATTAATATTGTGTTAAAAGAAATTAAAATAATACAGGTGGTATATAGGCGGTGCTGTTGTAAATATCGAGACAATTCTAGAAGTGAGACTAATCAATTAGCTAACAACGGATAGTCCTGCAAGGGAGACTAGTCTATTGGCAGAGAACAAAATGGCGACACTCCCGTCATACGTGCCATAGTTGCATGGTCTCGAACCAGCCCAGCTAGTCATCCACAGTTACAATACTCGTTAAAAATCATCTTAAGTATATATGTGTACATTTATTTTAATTATTATTAAAGTAAATCAATACAGAGTTATATTTCCACTGAAATGTATTTATGCAATATTTTTTTGTTATTCGAGACAAACAAAAGTCGATTTATTGATCAAGGATATTAATTTTTTTCTCTATATCTTAATACAGCATAAAAGGTAAACGATGAAGAATGCTCGAAATGTAACTTCACTGAATAGTTACTCGTATAAGCCATCTTCTATAATGCCACGGTTTTACGAAGCCGCTTTACATAACATTTAAACTTTCTTTCTGGGTAACACTTGATCACAATTTCACACGATGTAAAGTGATAATTAGTTAATTGCTGAAATACTCTGAAATTAATATTAAAGATTGTCGTAATACAGCAAACTTGTTATAGTAAAGAAACTGCATATATACAGATCTCTGTTGACTATGACGATATATTCTTATGTAATATAAAAAGTCATTTAACTTTTTATAGAGAAAGATAAATCGGTAAGCCATAATCGTGATGGTAAATCATCACCGTCTTTCATCAACGGTGATGGTAAGACGCAGCGTCACAGACTTTTGATTTTAGGTAATACCACATGTATTAATTTTCATTGGCAGCTTTTGTCAATTTGCCAACATAAATTAAACAATCAAACCAGTTATTAGTCATTACTGGTACGAATCGACGTTTGACGGATGCCGTAACAAACAGACGGGTGCCTATATCGTTGCATGCTGACACGCGATGCGGAAAATGACATAAAGTGGGAAAGCTTTTCCGGTATTCGCAACAAAGGTGTTACGGCGCGTGTCCAGTTAGCGTTCAAACAGTTTAACCCGGTGTCACAAGTCGAGTGTGACGGTTTAACACTGATAATACATAGAACGTTGAAAACAGTATAAATTTGGGACGTCTTAAACGGATGTCATTTCAACACTAGATTTTCCGGACCAGTCATTTTGACTGGACGACCCTATACAAGAAGTTACGTATACTGACATACGTTTGATATTTTTATTTTTTTATACCGCCTCTGGCGACATTGTTCTATATATTTTATTGCGAAACAAGAAAAATATGAATGCAATAATGCACAAAACTAATACGGATACGAAAAGAGAACCACAAAATTGAGTCGGTAAATCTAGTGTTAAAATCAGCGATAGCACACTTTTTATTTAATTTTGAACTTAAATTTTGCACGATGCAAATTGACAATGAGATTGTAGATAACAGCGGCGCTGTTATGCAGACATAATGACAAAGATTTGTTTATAGCTATCCACACAGGTCCAGAAATCTATTCGGAGACCTAGGAATTATAGCGTAAATAATAAGCATTCGATATTAGATAATAAAGTTAAATAAAGAGGCATAAATATATCGACTTACCGTATGAAATGCTGTAAGTTATAGTTCTATGATGATATGGTTTGCGTAATATGACGAAAGAACGCAATACCATGAAATTACTGTAAAAAGAGGTATGTTGTGTCAGTTGATAGTATAGTACGTAGAATTTATATCAATGCAGTCATTTAATTAAACTTTTATTGCGTGAACTCCCACAAGGTGCAATTGCGGAACCCCGATTATATAACAAATTGATGACTGGATAATGTAATTTGTCACCATTAATAGCTTTATATATTTATATAAAACAGAGACAAAAGACAAGAGAACCATGTTTTTTTATATTCGGATATGTTAGATTCGTATGATATTTAGTCGCAGTTAGTATTGCCGATTATTATATATTGTATTAACGTCTTCATCGGACTTGGAAAATTTACAAAGTTACTTCTTTGGTTACAAGTTCAAATTATTTTTAGGGTTAAGATGTTCCAATACTAAATATTACGGGGACCGGACAGTGATGTCGTTTCGTACGTTGGTAACATTGAACAGTCATCTGAGAGTTTCTATGTGCTTCAAAGTCGTCACAAAGAAATTGTTGGGTTATATTGACTTGTTTACTTACAAAAAAATAAATTTAATTTTTTTTTATTACAATGAATGTATATGTGATACGTATTTAATAAAGAAAATTCAAGCATTTTAAAATTAGATTGTAATTTAAGCGTGTTTCGATATAGTTCGTATTATAATACTAAAATTAGATTGTAATTTTAGCGTGATTCGATATAGTTCGTATTATAAATATTATTTTAATACTAGCTAGGCGCTTGTGACGAAAAAGTAGATAGGAGAACATAAGATAAACGTATAATCCTGCAGAAATACGAGATTTTACCAGTGTAATTTATATTTATAAATATTAAACTTGTCGGTCAGTTGTTATTATAAAAATCACTCGCAACGGTTTCAGAATGGTGCGGCGAAAACTTGTGAGATGGTTAAAAATATTTTCGAAGCTAGTTTTTAACCGCTTTGCGAAATGTAAACACGAGATGTGTGTCTTTATATATCAATTAAGAATAGTCAAGCTGACATCAATGTAATCACATTTTTTTTAAACAAGCGGCTTACCCAAATTTTGACACCTGTGTGTTAATTTACCACCAGTGGTATAGCAACTCTAAAAGCAAGTTATGCACAAGAAATGTTACTTGTGAAATGATAATTTCATATAACTTTTGAGAAATATACGCTATCGTGCGTAAAATATAGGTGAATTAAAATAATGGGCAAATTCTGTGATTCTACAAATATCAGTTAGAAAAAAAATCCGAACGGCTTAGGTAGATTTTTTCAGGTCATGGGTTGGTTACATGGATATCGGAGACTCCAATCGATTCAATACTCCTATGCCGCGAGAGACCACACAAATAAAGGTCTTTGAGGACG